>JBBMOC010000183.1:0-65554 GCA_037975185.1 Centropyge bicolor | reverse complement strand
GTCGACCTCCTCTTTCCAATTTCTAACTTCATCACCAGCACCAGGTTGAGCTAAACTCCTGACTACAACCCTCCCCTCATCTGGGTAAAGCTGGGCTGAGCAGCACACAGAGGAAAGCTTATTCTCTAAATCTTTCTCAGCATTGGGACATTCCTTTGTAACGAAGGAGGTAAGACTCAAGCTGTAGTTCATATTCTTCACCACTTGGTGTAGGTGTTGAGGCAGGAATGGACTGTGCTCAGTGTTGCAAAGAAATATCCAAATAATTATGTCAACACTTTACTAGCGTCATCTTTTTACACTGTTTTGTACTGTATAACTACATGAAATCAGGAATTGAAATAGAAAATTGGAATGCATTTCTGAATATACAACTTTGACCTAATGACAGAAAGTTTGTGCAAACCGCAGTGGAGGTGGTGATGGGAGAGGAGGTGCGAGGGTCCAGGCTGCCTCGGACAGTGAACACGAGACCGTCCAAAACAAGCTGAGGTCTCTGCAGGACTGCCTGCTGATCTAACACAGCAACAAGTGACGCTAGTCATTGCAAGTTTTAATCTTTAAACAGCTGCTCTTCCTCTTCCTCTATTTATGAAAGAGGGCTGAAGTGAACAATATGGCTGTTTGTGTTTGAGTTTCAGCCTCCTGTCTCTCACAGTGTGCACCAGTACACTTACTCTAAACATAAGTACAGTTTTGAAATACTTTTACTTTCACTGTTTGAATTTTATTCTGCTGCGTACTTCTGCCAGACTTCAAAGGGAAATACTTTTTACTCCACTACCTTTACCTGACAGCTGGAGTTACTCTACTGATTAAGATTTACCAAACATGTGATCAATTCATCAAATATGACACTGTACTTTTCATCAAACTATCTTACAGTATATAAAGTAGTTATCTCCACCATAACATTAAATGCTGTTTATTGTCAAAGCCTCAGTAATAATAGTCATAATGATGTAAATATATATACTGCCAAACAAGTAGTACACTTTTACTTTAATACTTTGGTCCATTTTGTTTTCATACATTTGCACTTTTATTTAAGTGAAATCTTAAAATTCCACAGAGTTTTACTTGTATTTTTTACTTCAGTTAAGTTACTTACACACAGCTGATTTTACTTCAGTCAGCTGGTGAATAAAAGCTGGAGTTTTACTTCTACAGTGAATTATTGCTATATTCATTGAATCGATATAGTACACTTAGACTTTGGACTCCACCTGGAAACTTTATCTGTGGCAGCACGGACACTGTGTCAGTTTCACTTTCTCAGGAAAACATAACCTAAGGATTTCACTGTTTCGGATCCATTCTCACACACTTCCCACTGAATCTGTGGGATCATGGATCCTTCAACATTTTAATATAATAATATACCACCAGTTGATACTTACCTCTCTGATATTTGAATGTTATGCTGTAGATGTCATCCCCCACACTCTCCAGTGGTCCACAGTCCCTTCCTCTTGATCTGAGACCACTACGGAAATAATTCTCTATTTTCGTAATCTGCTCCTCCAGCAGGCCGTGACACTCAAAGAAAACAGGATATTGGTAAATGTCACTCATGGTTCAGCTGTGAACAGGTGCAAAAAGCCAGCCTGTCTGATCCTGATAGAAGAGCTGTTAAGTTGCTGAACTAGAGTCTGGTGACACCTGGTGTGGTGTCAGCAGGGTGTGTCCTGTAAATGCTTTTTCTCATACATGACCTAAATAAGTCCCAAACAATTCACTCCATGTCCTCAGGACTCAGGATGATTAAAACAGCACATTGCATGTTGAGCCATTTTCAACCTATATGCCAATTTTTTTTTTTTAAATAAATTAGGAAGGAAATGTCAGTATTAACACCAGCATTAATGTGTTTCATCACAGTACAGTCATATTCTTTAGTTTACACCTCAAAAAACACATTCAAGTGTACAGTAAAAACACCAACCCATAGAACCTGAGCAGAATTTTGTTCAGGGCCTCAGGAAAGCTCAGGACCAGTTCTGATTAGTTTGCATTAGTTTTATCTCAACACAGGGAGGATGAATAACCTGACCGGAGAGTTAACGCTGTGTTGGCACCTCTGTTATCAAACTTCCCCCCTGCTAATATTTATTCTTAACCACGCAGCAACAGAGCAGCACAGTCAGATCTCTATCAGCTGCAGGAGTGCTGGGCTGCAGCTGTCACCCCTGACCTTTCTTGTTTTAATTGTAAAGAACAGGTTGTTATCTTTGGGAACCTTAGAAAATTCTCATTGCAACTCAATCTTGGAATTGGAAATTTTTTAAATATGAAATCTGCTATTTTGAATTTACTGTAACACAAACAAAACAGAGGCTGAAACTCTTTTCGTTGCACAGCTGTTTAATTGTTAAATAACATAAGCCTGTAGACAAGGACTTTAATACATTAATGGAAAAAAAATTCTTTGATCAGCATCCGAAATTAAGAAAAGTGTGAAATGAAACATAAAATTATAAAGTGTTTAATATTGCAAAAACACTGAAGTTATCACAAAACTTTCATCTTTCCCAGCAAAAGCTACATTGAAAAAAATGTAATAAAAAAATCAACTAATGACAGCAAAACCTTTATTCAGGATGTCAAAGTCATGGAAAGTGTAAAAGAAAAACAGAATTTCATATTATTCACTTTCACCTTACAATAAAAGTAATCATGACAGTCTAATGATGCTTTAATTCATAATGAATATAACTCACCTCCCTCTAATAGAATCACATTTTGATTTTCCTCAGGAATTATTCAAATTCAATAACGTGTCATCATCAGTAATTTCTACAGTTTGTATAGGTTATTAAGTGACTACAGCTTGATTGGTTTCCAGCTAAAGATTAAATGTCTCACCCACCCATGAAACTAAAGTAGCCCATTGTTTCTTATACTTTTAACATTATGCTCCACTCTTTCTCATTGCTGATGCTTTATTGGTTGTTTTGATCCCCTGCGAGTCCAGATTGCTTCCAGATGGCCGTCGCTGCCTTCTGCATGGCTTCCACTGGAGATTTCGCTCCTTCAGCTGCATTATATCCAATCAGGCCTCCCTTCACTCCTGCAGTCTGAGTGGCCGATGCAACCATTGCTCTTCCTCTTGCTGTTTTTGTAAGATCTGAAAGGTCCTTAAAGCTTCTAGCAGCTGATGCCACCTTCTCTGTCACACCGAGCAAAGCTCCCAACAGCACGCCTATTGCGATCCCTGCTGACCTGATCAATAACCTGTCAAACACACGAAGTTTAGCCTCCGTTCTAATCACTTCCTGTGACATGTTTGCTGATGACTGTCTAATGTGCTCCTCCTCTGTCTGTACTTCACTTTTCACTGCTTGTAGCATCTCGTTGGTGTAGCAGCGTCCTCGGTTCGCTTCGGCCATCTTGTCTACTGTGTTGAGCAGCTCTGCCACCTGGAACTGGTTACGTCTGTAGTCGTCGTCTTCGTTGTTCTTCCAGTATTTGTTATCGACGACGTGACACCGGCCTCCACACTTCTTCACCAGATCACTCAGATTCTTATTCTGACAAACAAACTCATCAATTTTCATCCCTTCCAGGAGCTGGTCACCATGAGTGAAGACAATCACAGCATATTTTAGAGCATCTTCAGAGAAACACTGGCATATTTTCGTGATGACAGCCTGCTCCTGTTCGGTGAATTTCTCCACTTTGAGCACAATGAGAAAAGCATGGGGCCCAGGAGAGCACTCTGTGATACACCTCACGATCTCAGGCTTCAGCTCCTCCTCAGATCTGTCTGTGTCAAAGAAACCAGGAGTGTCAATCAAAGTGATTCTTCGTCCACTGACTGATCTGGTTTTTGCCTGACATTCGCTCGTTCCAGAAATGGGAGAATGGTTTATCTTGAACGCATCCTCTGCCAGTATGGTGTTGGCCAGGCTGCTTTTCCCAGATCCAGTTTTCCCCAGCAGGACGATCCTCTTTGCAGCTGATGCTAGAAGAGATAAAATGACTCTGTGAGTAGTAGCAGGTGGCAACAGATTATTTTTTATTATCGATGAACCTGGGGAGTGCTCTTTGTTTTGAAAGCATTTCTCCATAAACCAAAGTATTGAACAATGAATATTTTGACCTAATGATGGCGCCAGATGAATAGTTAAGGGATCATCATGATGATCACAACTCAACTAATGTGTCAGTTGTTTCACAGCAGTGAGTGAATTTTAGATGAATAATTAATGAAAGTTTTGTGTAAGTAATTTGTGATACTTAAGCTTCATTTTAGTATTTCCATTTAATGCTAGTTAATACTTAAATTAATTAATACTTATATGAAGTATTTTACCTTTAACTCCACGTCTATCTGACAGATGTAATTAATAGTTACTTTAATAAGATTAACCAGATGTTATATATTCATGTATCACCAATATAATTTCATAATAAGAGGGGAAATTTTTTCTTTCACTTTTGATACTTTAAGTACTGTGTGCTGATATTTACATTCTTTTGTAGGATTTTTAATGCAAAACGTACTTACTAATAAAGTATTTCTACAGTGTGCTGTTCCTATTTTTTACTACATTAAAATATCCAAAATTTCCCAACTCACCGTCCATGTTGTCAAAATAGAAATCTGGATTTCTTCTGTGACTGCGACGTGCTCTGTGTCTTTCCTCCTGTTCTCTTGCTTTGTTTTACTGTACTTTCATTTTCCACTGGTTTAACTTGATCGACCGTCCCTGAACAAATACAATGACTATCACATAAGATTTCCTGACACATGATGCATACCTGATGGATGATGCAGAATATGTCAAAGTATAAGCAAAAACTATCACACATGAGAACAACATATCAGACTCATGTTTCACTGATTCATCAGGCCCATGTAAAAACAAAATGTTGCTTAATTTTGTATGATAACAACATTACAAAAGGCAAAAGAGATAATAGGTAATTATAAGTAAAATAGACCAGAATTACAGCAAAAAGAATAAAACAGTTAAAAGTGGTTTTTGAAAACCCTTTATTCAAATATACACATATACTGCACAGTGAAAAGCACAATTTCCTGCATTAAGTTTCTTGTCTTCAAGAACATCTCATGTGCTCAGATGAAGGCTGGCAGCTGCACCTTTTCACACCTGTGCTTTGTCTCTTGATTAGACAGAACTAGTTTGAGAGGATGTTTTAATTATATAAAACCTCAGGTAATGAACTGTGCAGATATGCAGACTGAAAACAATAAGACCTTATTGTGAGCGAGGCCTGTAGCCAGATTACTGTTTCCTTATAAATCTTAAGCTTACTGTAGAATCTGATTTTCAAGGAGGACCTGAAAATATAAGTCAAAATCAACTGCAGTTCTGTATTGTGATTATCAAGTAATAAAATTGAAGGTGCTACTACTTAGATAAAATACTGTGTATTTAAAATAAATGTTCACATATAAATTAGTGGCAGTGTTGAAGTACTTGTTCTCAGGATCATGTAAAATCATGACACGCTGTTATTTGTTTCTTGGCTTCATGTTTAACTCCATAACTGTGCATATATGTTTTTTTCCTGACATGCAAACATCTTCAATTTTATTACCCAGATTACTTTATTAAACTGCTCTCTAGTGGGCATGTGACGCAATTGCAGTATTTACAATGCTCAGAGAGTGACAGAATAATACATCCAATTTATGTTATAGTTCATAGTCATTGATGGACTATTGAGACAGAAAGAGAAAAGAGAGAAAGAGTACAAAGAGTACAAAGCAAGCCGTTTTTTAAAATCAAGATATAGTAAAGGCTGTATTAGTAAATGTTTTGGGATTATTTTTAGCAAAACCATGTCCAGTACAAACCTTCCTCTCACCTCACCTTTCTACCATAAATTGAGAATATGAAAAAGAAGTGAATGTACACAACTCCTTGATGAAAGTACAAAGTGGTTTGATGGTGCTATGATGGTTATTTGGTTACATTTTGTGCTGAACTTTTAATTCCTCTGCCTATGCAACACCATGAAGGAAAAGCATAAATCTGACTCTAAGGGTCAAAGTTACAGAGAAAATCCACTGTCGAGTCAACTCATTTTTTGTTTGTTTGTTTGTTTGTTTTCCTTCCATTTCCCCAATATCAGGAATAATAATATTAACAACAAAAACAATATCAATATTCCGAACATTAAGAAAAGGGTCCCCACGATTCGTACTCGGACACAAATTGATAAGAGGAGCAACGAGAAGAAGACAACCACCAGCAATGTGATACCACCACGTCGTGCCTGCTCCTTTAAAAAATCTTTCAACTGATCAAATTTGTGTGCTCCCCATTTTATTGCTGCATATACTCCTGTACCTACCGCTCCAATGACTAAAAATGCTGCTGCTGCTTTGCCTACAATTCCTGCTGCCCCTGTTGTTCCAGCCGCCACTGCTGTTCCTGCTGTTCCTGCTGCCACTGATGTTCCTGCTGCTGCTGCTGTTCCTGCTGCCCCTGCTGTTCCTGCTGCTCCTGCTGTTCCTGCTCCTCCTGCTGTTCCTGCTCCTCCTGCTGTTCCTGTTGCTCCTGCTGTTCCTGTTGCTCCTGCTGTTCCTGCTCCTCCTGCTGTTCCTGCTGCCCCTGCACCTGCTCCTGCTGCCCCTGCACCTGCTCCTGCTGCCCCTGCACCTGCTGCCCCTGCACCTGCTCCTGCTGCACCTGCTGCTGCTGCACCTGCTCCTGCTGCCCCTGCTGCTACTACACCTGCTACTGCTGCTGCTGCACTTGCTACAGCTACTGCTGCACCTACTGCACCTGCTACTGCTGCTGCTGCACCTGTTGCTACACTGCTTATAATCTTAGCAAATATGCCACCTCCTGCTTTTCGCCCTCCTTGTTTTGCTTTTTCTTCTCCTTCTTTTTCACTTGCTGCTTTGCTTTGTTCTTTCTCTGCTGCCACTTTTTCTTTTGTTCCAGTTTCTTTCTTTGTTGTTGCTTCTCCTTCATCTTTTTCTGTTTCTGTTGCTGCTGCTTCTTGCTCTTCTTTCATTTCTGTTGCTGCCTCTTCTGGTTCTTCCATTTCTGTTGCTGCTTCTCCATCATCTTCTTCTGTTGCTGTTTTTCCATCATCTTCTTCTGTTTCTGCTTCTCCTTTGTCTTCTTCCATTTCTGTTGCTGCTTCTCCATCATCTTTTTCTGTTGCCATTTTTCCATCATCTTCTTCTGTTGCTGCTTTTCCTTTGTCTTCTTCTGTTGCTGTTTTTCCATCATCTTCTTCTGTTTCTGTTGCTGCTGCTTCTTCACCTTCTGCTTCTTCTTTTGCTGCTCTACCAGCTTCCTGCAAAACTATGATGGCTGGGCCGACAAAAGCTTCAGCCAACAATTCTGCTGCTGCACTGGTTAATTTAATCCATGTGTTGTTGTTTGCCTTATTGCTTGTTTCTCCTATTGATGCTCTGTTGCCCTCTATTTCTCCCTTCACGTCTTGCAGCATCTTACTGTTGTAGCAGCTTCCTTTGTTTTCCGCCATGATCTTGTCTGTCGTGTTGAGCAGCTCTGCCACCTGCAGCCTGTTGCTCCTGTAGTCACCATGTGGGTTGTTCTTCCAGTATTTATTGTCGATGACATGGCAACGGCCTCCGCACTTCTTCAACAGATCACTCAGATTCTTATTCTGACTGACAAACTCATCAATATTCATCCCTTCAGTGAGCTGGTCACCGTGAGTGAAGATAACCACAGCATATTTTAGAGCATCTTCAGAGAAACACTGGCATATTTTCGTGGCGACAGCCTGCTCCTGCTCGGTGAATTTCTCCACTTTGAGCACAATGAAAAAAGCATGGGGCCCAGGAGCACACTCTGTGGTACACCTCACGATCTCTCGCTTCACCTCCTCCTCGGGTCTATCTGTGTCAAAGAAACCAGGAGTGTCGATCAAAGTGATTCTTCTTCCGTGAACAGATTTGGACTCTGCTTGACATACACTTGTTCCACAGTTGGGGGTGTGGTGTATCTTGAACACATCTTCTCCAAATATGGTGTTTGCAAGGCTGCTTTTTCCAACTCTGGTTTTTCCCAGCAGGACAATCCGGTATACTTTCAGTGCTAGAAAAGAATAGTGATATAAAATTAATACTGTGCATTTTGGGTTGGTTCTCATACCTTGCCACTTAGAGGTTGGATATGTCTTTCAGTTAACAAAATATACATATAGAAAACGGTCTACAAGTATTTAATCATAAGTACAAAGAAGAGGGACTGCTGATACCATAAACACACAAAACACCACTTCCCATACAAAAACTGATTGTGTTATTACTTCTGCTGTCTACATTTTAATTTACATTCAAACCATTATTTTCTCATTGTTAAATTCTTTTTTGCCTTTTTTTAAGTGGTAGAGCAAACAGAATTATTGATATACAAGCAACTGATTAACCGTTATTCTACGTACCCAGTTCAACAGTTATAGCTATAGATTTTAAAACAGCACAGATTTAGAACTCACTAAAATAATGCATATGCATATTTCGATCTTTGTGTCATTGAATCCTGGTGTGTGTCAATCAAAAATGTATTTCTTCCCTTGATAAATTGGACCTGGAAATAACTGACTTGTAAGTAATTCACATCTTCGAATATGTTTTTACCTCTGATGCTTTTCCCAGCTCGGGCTGCTCCTGCGAGGACAATCCTTGTTGGTGGCTCTGGAAAAAGAAAATGATCAACAGTAATTAATACTGAAAAGCCTCTTTGCTTTTGGCTTTTTTCAGATGGTCAGTTTGGTTTTAGATGTATTATTTGAACGACTGGTTTGTGTTGCCAGCATAATACAAGCTTAGTTATGCTTAGCCACAGAAGTGGGCCTTTTTTAAGACTTGCAAGCATTAACCCTTTGCACTGAATATGAGCTTAGAACTGTCACTATGGTGGTGATATTGAGCATTTGGTTGTTTCCTGTTGCCATGTTTTCTTATTTTAATCACATAAAGTAAAAGTTGAATGCAAAATATTGTCAATTACGACATCTTCCATTCTCGTTCGTTCTTCAAATATGGCTTGAATTGTGGTCAGAATGGTACCAAAATGAACCCTTTTTACCTGACACTGTTTCAACTCTTGCTGTCATTCCTCCTCCTTCAGGTCCTGGTGGTTTTGGCATCATCGCTGCTTCTTCCTCTGCTGCTGTTCCATCATCTGCTCCTCTCCTCACTCCCTTGTTTTCCTGCAAAGCTGCAACAGCCGGCCCGAAGAAAGCTTTCAAAAATGATTCTGCAGCAGGGCCTGTCGCTTTGATCCACATGTTCTTAGAGGCAGTGTTGTGAGTTTCCCTGCTGATCTTTCCCGGCAGAACGATACTCCCTGTGTCCGGCCCTAAAGGAGACAAATGGCAATGCATAGTTTATAATGTGCGTTTGTGTCTGGTTGTTTTCCAGTTTGTTGCTGCATCTCCTCCTCTCTGCTCTCAGTTGGTGAAGCAGAGAAATTCTTTGACTCTGTCAGGTGTTGCTCTGTGCTGCCATCTAGAGGCTACTTAAATATAGTGTAATGCCAAACATGATGCTTTTAGTTTCAGTTTCTGTCTCTCTTGTACCCTGCCTTGTCTTTCTCTCTTATCCTGCTGCTCTTATTTCCTGAACATTTTTCTTTTAGATAGAGGTTGTGCATGAACAACCCGGTATTGGTGATTTCATAATAATGGGCAGTGCACATGAATCAACATGAAGTGAATTAAATTTAGCCAAAATATGCCCACATTTGGCACAACTGGCTCTAGCCTTGAAGATGAGCACTCAGTTTGTGTATGTTTTATTTCTGGGGTCATTTATTTCCAACCCAACGAACATATTTGCCCTTTCGCCACCAAAAGCAGTTCACTGTTGTGGGACTAATAAAGAGATATCTGGTCTTATCTTAACTTAGGATGAGAATTTGAAAAAAGAAAAAAAGATTCGACAGCATGTTTCAAATGTGATCATTGTGAGGATAATTTAGCCAAAATATGAGTTTCCAGAATGTAGTTAGATTAATATAAAGAAATAACCTTAACTTACCTTCCATGTTGTTAAAAGAGAAATCAGTGAAGAGCCAGAGTCATTTCAACCCACCAGACGATAGTCCTGTGTGTTTTCTTATCAGCTGTTTCATTCTTTCACTTTCACTTGCAGTAAAACTCACTCCCTCATACGACGCCAGAGATCAGTGTTGTCTCTTGTTTGCAGAGGAGTTATAGAATTGCAGTATTCTCTCTGAGCCTCAGACTGACTCAAATGAAAAATAAAATACCTCTTGGTTTAACTAAAAACTTTATTTGCTCAAATTACATTCTTTCATATCTTTTAATACTGACACTCTGATATCAAGACAAAAGGACAGATGAAGTATTTTTTTCCAAACCTGAAAACAACAGATAATATAAATGACACTGAACAAATCTGAGGGCGCATATTCCACAAGCAGCTTCTGCAGCGGCGACCAGAGAGCCTGTGTGTCTTAGTTACAGTAAATACTTTTCTTCCCACTTAAAAGTCTCCTCCTCTGCTGTTGGCCTTGTTCCAGTGTGTGGACTTCATTGGATTTTAACAGCATGACAAGCTGGCTTTGTTTTCGTCGCATCTTTGTGAAGACTGCCACATTAAAAATTTTTCACATTATACAGCCCGGTTCTAAAAAAGTCAGGACGCTCAATCATGTGTTCACAAAGTATTGAACCTCGCTCAATCCTTGCTTGTGAATGTCTTTCCAGGATGAACCTTTCATACCCAATCATGATACTATCACCTGTTATCAATGAACCTGATTACCTGTGGACTGATCCAAACAGGTGTCTTTGGATCAGTCCACTGTTGTTGCTCCTGTCCCGACTTGTTTGAAACATGTTGCTGCCATCAAATTCAGAGGAAGCCGATATTTACAAAAATAAACGAAGTTGATGAGGTCAAACATTAAATATACTCTCTTTGCAGTGTTTTCATTTATGTCAAAAAGGTTTATGTTCGAATCAACGTCCCACCTTTTTTGGAATCGGGGTTACACTTGCACATTTAGCTTGGGTCAGTTCACATCAGGGGTTAAACACTGTCACTGCAGGCATATACAAACATGTACATACAGTGCATCCATGCTGTAAGTGACTGTTGTAATAGGACATCTCATTTCAGCTTTTTACAATCTGACACCTAAAAGAAAGATTTGTGTCATTTTTGTCATAAATTCAACATCAGCTACATTTTTCTGACAATCTTAATCCCTTTGTTTCTGTTCTTCATCCCTCGGTGTGTCTCCCTCTCATGTCCTTTTTTCTCAGGCAGTGACAAACACCAGTCTGGCAGTGTAGGCCAGGTCAGCGAGGTAAAGCAGGAAGTTGAGGGCAGTGAGCACCGCCACAGCAATCAGATTGGACAAATCGCTTGTATACCGGTACCGTTCGCTAAACTGGAAGACGGGCCAGATGATGGTGGCGCTCAAGTACATGGCAACCGCCAGGAGCCCGTAAGCTGACAGGAACTTGGAGAAGGGGATGGGGAGGCAGCCGGTGCACTCGCCCACGCACAGCACCACCACGGCCATGGAGAGGATGAAGCAGATGCAGTACACGGCCATGCACCACTCGAGCGCCGGATAGTGGTTATAGGAGACGGGTTGGCTGACCAGGATGAAGATAACACAGGCCACAAAGGTCTGGCACACCTTGAGCAGGCCCGGAGCTGTAGCCATGTAGCCTGCCACCTCTCCTGGCCTTGCTCTAGACAGGCTCACCTCCCCCATGTAAGCTACCGCTGCCAGGCAGGAGAAGATGGTGGCGGCGATGCGGTAGCTGCGTTCATCTCCGCGGAACTGTTGGCCCTTGATGAAGTAAAGCGGGAAGATGATAGAGGCGGAGAGGCAGAGGAGGGCGGCGTAGCAGGCGATGGTGATGGGGAAATTGGACCAGGACACCGGGGCTCGGGCCTGGAGGCCGAACTGCTCCACCAGCAGAACCAGCAGGGTGCAGGCGAAGCTGAAGGCCCAGCAGAAGATGCACCAGTCGGCCATGCCTCTGTTGGACAGGTCCGCTCCGTGTGCAGCCACACTGAAGGCCACGCAGGTGAACAGCAGGGCGGCGACACGCACCCATAGCAGCTTGGAGGTGGGAAACACGATGAGTGGCATGGTGGGAAATCACAATCAGTCAGGAGATGAAGGTGGCTTCTGTCGTCCAGCGAGGGTTAAGATGAGTCTTTAATACTGAATCTTTGGTTGGCTGCTCGTCACACACTCTCAATGTTTGTCACATATTCTGCAGAAAGAGAAGAGAGAAATCAGAATAAAGTGAAGCAAAGTTTGGTGAGAAAATATTTCTCATGAATGAAGTAGCTTTGTACTTAATGATGCCTCTGCTGAGTCTGAATAGTGTGTGAAATGGTGACAAACTGCATTGACAAAGCCGCTCAGTTAATCATTAACGAGGTGTCAATCCCTGGCTGACATGTCAAGGCTCACACTGAAGTTGTGTAAAGACTGAGGAATGTGTGAGGAAGCTTGGTCGCCCGTTCAAGCTGTGACCTGTGCAGGGTAGGTGTACAGGAAGTTTGCCTGCTTCAGCTTGAAGGAGCTGGAAAGTCCCTCAGTCCAAAATGGAAGTACAGTCATAACTACAGTGTAAACAGTTTGATATTGGTGCCCTCTAGTGTCCAAGCTGAGATGGTTTATATGAAGTCAGGAATTATTTTTGGAAACGTGGACATGCCCTCAACGATTCTTCGAGGTTTAAATAAAGCTTGAAAGAATGTGATTTCTTTAGATTAAGTTGTCTTTAGCGATCGAGGTCTGAGAACAGCAGATAAATGGACAACAAGCATCACCAGTTTAAACATTTGATCATCTGGCCACTTAAGATGAAAACGTCCCTGGGTGGGCTCGAACCACCAACCTTTCGGTTAACAGCCGAACGCGCTAACCGATTGCGCCACAGAGACTGGTGGTGAGTGCGGCTCAGGGGTCAGAGGTCAGGAGGTCAAGCTTTCATCCACTAACCAGAAGCTCGGTGGTTCAATTCCAAAGAAAAATTCCCAAATTCCTATAGGACTGGATTGGTGAGCAGTTATTTCATAATAGAGAGGTGATACACTGAGAGAGCTTTTACAGCTTTTTAAAACTGTTTTTAAAATGAAATTATTTCATTGTTGCTAGTGAGGACCAGCCTGCAATGAGTGTGATATTTATCTGCATCAGGCTGTTTTGAGGTTGACCGAGCAGCATGAGAAATAAGCTTAGTGATACAGTGATATTGTGCATATACATGATGGTTGACTGCACGATCATTTGCTCCAATATAAGTGGCACATTTTTGTCTTTAGTTTCTGTGCCTGTTGTTCCACATGCTGGTTAAACATGAGAGCCAAATTCCCCGGTTTTTACAAGATAAGGTGAGATAAGGAAAAGTCCACACCCAAAAAAACAACCCTGCAGAAGAGAGACATGGGAGGGATATCAACAGGTTTAATGCACTTTGAGAGGAAGTGGCTTTTTGTTACATGTGGTGTGTTTGATTTCTCAGAATATATAGAAGAGAGACGAAGCACCTTTTGTCACAGGGGCTGCGTGCCTCTGCAAAATGTTGTCAAAATACGCAGAAGTCCTGCATTTTAAACTGCATCTCTGTGACAAACTAAAGTGATAACACTGTGGTGGGCTGTAGATCCAGATGCTTTGATTACAGGTCAGAACATGAAACTTTGAACTTCACCCACAGAGGCCGTCACTTGCTGCTGTTCCACAGGCCCACAGTCAGGACACGGTTCATACATTCTGTCATCTGAAACCCCCGAAAGCTGCTAACTCCATTAGTCTTTTAACCATCAACTCTGACGGCACACTTCCTATTCTGCATAATGAGACTCAAACACAGGAAGCAGCTCATAAGTGCACAAGCAACGTGAACTAAAATAATGGAAACCAAGCGTGTTAAGTGCAGCTCTTTCCAGCTGGGTTGATTATGTAAAAAATGTGAATATCTGAGCTGAATGAGAAAACCAAGCCTGCTGATGTGTATGGAGAAAGATGTGGTTGTGGTGTGTGTGTGACCTCTTGTCTTTGCTGCTGACAGGAAACCAGACTTTGGTTTGGCTTTTTTTTTTTTTTTTTTTGTAGTCTGATAGTTTACATACCAAGCATGCCTTCGAGCTGGCTCTCAATATAAACCCGCTATTGTATATCACTACATATAGCTTCAATGTTGTACTGGATCTTTTACATTCGAGCAGAGGAAACACAGCTGAAATCTTTGCACATCCTGTTCTATCTTTTTTTGGAGAATTAAAGCAAAAGCAAATAAAAAAGCATTAGAATGAACCATGATGGGATGCATTCATGTTTAAAGGTATATATTATTACTCTAAGAGGCAGATTAAGTGAGAGATGAGGTTTTCTGTGCCAAATAGCGGACAGGCCACGCCCAGTTGTGCCATCAGCTTTTCTAACTTCTCCAAAAAAAAAACACAACATGATAAACAAAACTTCTAACTTCTACATGAACCCTTTGAGAGGATTAAACGTGAATCTGAAGTCTGATCTTACCGGTTTCTGTGCCGGGAGTCGTCTTTCATGCTTTCGCTCCGTGCGTAAAAGTTCCTGGAGACGCGTGCGTAATCGGCGGCGCATCCCCTCCTCTCTCATCCAGCTACAGCTCAAAGCAGGCCGGATTCCAGCGCCACGCACAGGCCTTATTTGGTAAAGTGTTGAAAGCCTCCAAGCCCCACTCACATTATCTCAATTCCTCTTCTATAAGTGGCTCATATTGTCTCAGTAAAAAAAAAAAAAAAACCATGTGGCTGTGCCAGATTCCCATCAGTCCGAGATGCGTAATGCAAATAGTAATGAAAAGATTTATGATTTTTTTTTCCAGGTACTTATTGACTTACTGACTTTTCTTTAAAAATGCAAGCAGTTTGAGGTTTGCAACAAGGGACAGCTTATTATATTGATATACACATAATACAAAATAATAAAATAATACAAACAATAATAATAAGAATAATATAAGGCAAGACTAATTTTATTGGTCTCCTGACTGGAGAAATTTACTGAAAACAGACAAATTCAATTTACAAAACAGAGAACACAGAAAATGAAATAAAATACTCAAGTACAGAAAAGTGAAAACAATAGAAAAGCAAAAATTACAGGTGGCAAAATCTGACAATATAAATAATCATAATATAATAATGACAAAAATAATTAATAAAAATAAAAATAATTACAATAATATTAATAATCTTCATCATCACACCTGCAACTTTTTCACTTCAAAACACCATGACATCAATGCATTAAAAACAGGTGATTTCAGTCAGAACAAACATTTCCAATTGCTTTGTAGCTGCATTTCATTCTGCAATTTGAATTATTGTTGTATGATAATTAAAGAAAATATTCATGTATGGAGATATTTTATAGCTTAAAATGTTTTGGTCTTGATTGTAATCCTGCAAAAAAATAATTAAAGGGAATGATGACTATATATTATCATATCCCCTTTACACTGACAACATAAACATAAACTTATCTTCATATAGTTTAACTGCTAACATACATTTAACGTTTATATAACATGGCTGAAAGAACAGTTTTTCCTTTCCTCTGCACAAATCCTGCAAAATTTAACAATGCAGGCTTTCCCCCCTTGATGTTTACCTCTTACATATTACATGCATTTTTTTGGATGCATCTTTTCTCTTTGCATGCCAGCTCATTGCAGCCTGCAACAGTGAAAGCAGCTGCAGTACCAGAGTCCATCCAGACGAGTGATCTCTGAGAACATGGTGGTGGATCAGCAGCCGGTCAAGAAAGCAGGATAACAACACAGCTCATCATTTTAGGGAACTGGGATTTTTTTAAGGGAAATAAACATATGCAACGATTGTGAGAATTCTGGCATAACACGAGAGGAAGAGGAACAAATCCGGATTTTACCACTGTGACTTGTTTTGGGAAAAACATCTGAGGTGGAGCTTGACTGGAACGAGCTAACTAGCTAGCAGGCTAACATGCAGCTTTAGTGGTTGAATTTGCTCGAAAAACGGGACATATCGAGCTTGGATCTGCACTGACTGTCACTAACATCGACCACTTTAATAATCAACCTCTTCGCATGCATTTGAAGCCATGCTGGCCTTTCGTCTTGCAGGCGTTGCAGGTTAGCTAGCCGCCTCCGGAGGAGCGACTCGCTGGCGCAGCTGAAGGGCGCTCTCGGTCGCCATGCCGCGGATTGAAACCGGCCCTCCCGTAGAGCTAACTTCAGGAAGCTAACGCTAGCTGGATATAGCAGGCCTCTTCAGATGGTCGTTATTACCCACTAGTTATCTTGTTAGACAAGTAAGGAGGAGCAGCTTTAACTTTCATTCTTCGCCGTGCTTTCATTTTCATAAACAGCAGAACTAGTTAAAGCCGGCTAATCTGCTAATTAGCTCGCTAGCAGTGCAACGCTAACGGTAGCATCTGGGTTGTTGTTTACATTGTGCTAGCACGTTAATTACTTCCATTTACAGTTGTCTCAGAAATCTATTGAAGTTGTTTCATAATTAGCTTACTTTCCGTTATCAAACTGAGGTACGTTATTTTTTCTTTATGGGCTAATTTGCTTTAGCTAGCCGCAAACACCAGATCAAATCATACAGCTAATAAAGCTAATATCAGAATCACGTCGGGAGCATATGTTGGATTTTTGCTTGATCTATAGAAACATATGACTAAAGTGCGTGTTTATCCTATATGGGGTTATTTGGGTTGCCACACATGTCCAAAGCCACACATGTAAGCAAGTCTGGCTTTAAGGTTCTGGTTAGTTATTTCATTCCAGGTTGTCATTCAAGATAATGTTTTGCTGTTATCTTTCGTACAGTCATGCATGTTGAAGCAGTTACTTTGACCTGATCTTCCAGGAACTAGCTTTGCACAGACTCACACTAACTAAAAGGCATGGATGTTGTTGACCTCCTGCAGCATGCAGACATATCAGCCATTCATTCATGATTGATGACCTTTGAGGAAGCAGACTGTCCTTTATCCATTTGCCACTACAGCTGAAGCCACTAACAGCCTTTTGTTATAGTATTTATTTTTAACCACTAATGTAGCCGAGTGAAGAGGGATACTAAGTCCTTCTGACACCAAACTGGATCCCACTGGAACATGAGGAGCACTTTGTCTGATCTGAACCAGCATCCAAGTAGCTCAAAGATCTGATCAAAGCACAACACAGAGCCCTCCATTGCGTGGACTGAAAACCGAAAGAGGAAGGAGATGACGGGGTTAAAAGAGGCCCAGTGACAGCGTTGATCCCTCACCAGGAAGCAGAGGAGAGTCACAAGGCTGCAGACATGAGTCTCCGCCAACCCACCTCTACGCTGGACAGGTACGAGCCCAGACACCCAGTTTCTATTTCTGTCATTACGGATGCATCTCAACACCTTGCTCAGAAATGTAGTGCTCCCAGATCGGCTGATCGACGTGTCTTTAACTGGCTGAGGTCCAGTCTGGCCACTGGAAATACGAGTCAGGCAGGGTGTTTACTGGGAGGTGATAAAAGTGCCCTCTGGAACAAGGAGAGACAAAATACTGTGTGCATGGCAGTAATAGCAGCCTGGAAATTCATACTCAGAATAACTTGAAACAAAAACACTGTATTCAAATTTAGACAGTGTTTTGATGTTTAACTAATGATGTTGGTCATTTAAGTACACTTTCATTTCATTCATACAGACAGAAGGTTGTAACAAGTTTCAAAATTGATGTAGTGAATGTTTTGAATGAAAAAGCTGCACACACTCCCGAATGGTGAAAAAGTTAGCTTCACTTGTCATGTTTCATTTTGCATTTCGGTAAGAGCCTGAAAATAGTGCAGACTGCTCTATTCATTCAATTCAATAATTTCTCAATCAGGTTTTTATCCCTAGGAATCAAAATCAAATCATTGGATTCCCAAAGATTCCCACCCCTTCTGTTTATATTGAGTTTCAGTGTCTGTTCATTTGCTGGATCTCGTGTTGTGACTCTTCACCTGCTCTGTCTAAAACTTGATGTGTTGTAGTTCATCCTGTTTGTTGCTGTCAGTCATCACCACATTTCTCTGATCATCACTTTAGATGCGTCTGTGTCTTGATCACGTGTCTTTCCTGTTTCTCCTGCTGTCAACTTTTTTTTTTTTTCTTGTGTGTCTTCTTGTGCACGTGCCTACTGCTGTGTCTGTGTGTGTGTCATGTGACAGCAGGGCAGCCAATAAGAAAAACGCCCAGCTGTTCAGGTAGGACAGATGTCCACTGAGAGCTTATGTCAGGGTTTGGGGTTAATGACACCTACAGATTGTAAAGCTGCGACAGCACATTTCAGGGCGCTTGAGCTTGACGTAGCAGTGTAGGGACCCAGCACTTTATTCAACACACATAAAAGGAGGATTGTGATACATCAGTTCATGTCCAAGGGAGACAACTGAAAAATAACCTTTTGACAACTTTACAGCAATGATAATGTGAAGTCTTCATGTGGCTTTTGTTGTCTGACCAAAGAATCCAACAGTGGTGACGAAGAGGAGCGAGCCCAGCCCTTAATTGATCCATTGTTTTTGAACTAAATGGATCCTCAGGTACAGACTCTCCAGATCTTAATAAATCACAACAAATCTAACTGGATGCATTGACTTCTCCTGGGGTCAGTTGTTCCTGAAAGCCAAACAGTCACTGACCTCTTGAATAATACCAAATCACTTCAGTGTTTGAACTGTGTGTCCTTGCGCCATACGCCCTTAAATAAATATATTCTTGGAAGTGAAAGCTGCTCTCAGTGTTTACAATCTGTAGGAGTGTAAAGGGCGTGGGGATGATTTGAACTCTCGGTCAGTTTCTCTTTGTCCTTCCACTTCAAGATTGGTCTTCATGCTGAATTTCTTCTCTCTTTTCTCTGTCTCCCTTTTTCCCCTTTGTCTGCTTTTTTTCCTACCTCTCTGTCATGTTTGGCTTTCAGCCCCTTTGCTGCTTGGTGAGTTTTCCTGTTGACTGCTTTTCTTGTTGCGTCTCATGCATTTTCTCATATTCTCACTCTGCTCCTGCCCACATTATCTGACCATGCGCCTCCCTTGAATCTTCTGCCTCCCGACATCCCTCTCTCCTCTCATTTTGCTCTGTCTCTAAATGAGACTTCCTCTCATTCTTTTTGGCCCGTTCAGTCACTTCTTCTTCATCTCATTTTCAACGATTCTCCCTCTTTTCATTTATTCCCGTTGGGTCTCCCCTCTCCCAGTCAAACCAGCCTTCCCAGAGCGTTTTCCAAATCACCTCATTCAGTATTGTTTCATACTGAGCCTCTTGTTCTCCCATCTCTCAAACCCAGGCTCAGCAGTCTGACCATCGGGGACTCGGAGCGCAAATCCTCTGCCACCCAGCAGAGGGAGCCAACAGCCGACGTCCCCACTGAGATTACGGGTAACATGACATCTCACACTGGTCTCTGCTCTTATTATTTAATATCCTGCAGGCAGCCTTTACAAGCCTCTGCCCTCCTCTCCCAGGTCCCGGCCTTGTCCAGAGGTGTGTGGTCGTGCAGAAGGACCAGCTCGGCTTCGGCTTCACAGTGTGTGGAGAGAGAGTCAAGCTAGTGCAGAATGTCCGACCAGGTGAGACACATACGCAGCTGATGTTATCGTGAAGCTTATTCTGCTGTTTCACACACAGATAATTTTTGTGTTGATTCACACTCACACACAGCAGCTTATTGTTAGTTTCCAAATGTGATAAGACTTAGATGACATGGACAGGGATAAACATATTATTTGTAGTAGCAAAGTGACATATACTTTAAAATGTTTATTTTTCTTTCCTACATGAGCTTGTATGTCTGTACTCCTCTTTACAGGTGGCGCAGCAGTCAAGGCCGGGGTCCAAGAAGGGGACAGAATCATAAAGGTTTTTACTACTTTCTACCACAGACGCTGAATCTGGTTGTTGGTTTCTTCATGTTTATAGTGTTGCTTTCTTTCTCTGTCTCTCAGGTGAACGGCTCGCTGGTGTCCTCCATGTCCCATCAGGAGGTGGTAAAGCTCATCAAATGTGAGTTTGATATAAGTGGTTGTTTTATATATTTTGCTGTTTTTGTGTTTTATATGTTTCTGTCATTTTGCCTGTGTTTATCTGATTCCATCACTTTTGTAAAATCGTCCCACAGCTGGAACGTACGTCGCTCTGACACTACAAGGACCGCCCCCTTCCACAGCCTCCTTGCCCTTAGAGCCCCTCCCCACTGACCTGGCACCCAATCAAAGAACGTCTCTGGGTGGGGAGGCTCCACCGCCTCCGCCTCCACCTTTGCCCTCCGGACTGAGCAGCACCCCTTCCCAAAGAATCACTGGACCCAAACCACTACAGGTAAATGATGTGAAACAAAAGCTCTAAAACTGACAATATGTACGTTGTTGTATTGTTGTACATCGGCAAAATTATTTCCAATTTTTGTTGTTAATGTCTTTTCTTTTAGGACCCAGAGGTACAGAAACATGCCACTCAGATACTCAGGAAAATGCTGGAGCAGGAAGAGGCTGAACTGCAGGTACACACACTGACACATAAACAAAGCTTCCCAGGACAGAAGATAAATATCTATCCATCTCAGTGATAACCAGAGCTGACTGATTTACAGGAACTGATGGAGGAGCACTTGAAGAACCCGTCGCCGTCACTGGAGGAGCGGATTGAAAGTGCCAAGAGGAGAGCTCACCAAGTCAGGGTCAAGATTCAGCAGGACCTGGTGAGGAGACATGACTGTTTCATTTATTTCAGTACAGTGTCAGACACCAGACCACACGCTGCTGAAAATGAACTGATGCTTTATTCTGATTCTCCAGGAGGGAACGCGATCAGAATCCACCACGAACTACGTGATAGCAGGAGAAGGTTTGTGTCTCTTCGTCTTTTCCCTGATTAATTAACTCTAAACTCAGCTAGTGTTCAGCTTGGAAATGGTCATCAAAAGGTTACTTACCTCCGAGGCCATATATGCTAAAAACATAACCGCCTGTTATATTATAAGTGGTGTAAAACTGCTCTGTGCTCTGACAGGTCGACTATCAATGGACTCGAGTGAAGGCGACATGGAGGTAGGCTCCACAGTCTTGTCTTTTCATAAACTGGTGAGATTGTATGTGTGCGCTTGTGTATGAGACGGTCCCACTCATCCCGCCCCCCTCGTCCTCCCTCCCTCCCTCCTCCTCCTGCTCCTACTCCTCCTCCTCCCCAGGCCTTTGAGAGTCCCCACTCCTCCCCCTCATCCTCCTTCAGGACCCCCCAACACCGACGGCAGAACTCCGACACACACACTGATTCGGTGAGATGGACACACACTTGCATTATTTTAAAGATGGATGTGACAATAAAGACCTCGTATACGGGGAGTTTATCAGTTTGACCGATTTTCAAATTTCGAACCACTGAAACAAAACAAGTTATGAGTCATTACATGCAGAGAGAGACGGACAGAGAGAGAGAGGGATCCATGGACAGAAAGAGTCAAAGAGAGAGGCAGAAACGGAGAGAGACCCAAAACAATTTATGTATTTTTTTAAATAATGTGATTGTGTCATTATTGTAGCATGTGACTGTTCCTACCTTATTAACTAAAGCAGGAAACACTTGATAAAATTTTCCTACACTGCAGATATAACTGTCATACTACATTTCCAACCTTGCCATGTAGCTCTGTTCTTTCCTCATCATCTGCTCCTCTGTCTGTCTTGCACCACTGTGACTTACATAGCTGTTTAAAATGTATGAGGCCAAGCAGTGAGACAATTTATCACCGCCACCCTCAAGTCATATTTCATGCCATCCGACTCGCTCACGTGCTGGGACTGGCTGTCTGCTTTACATTTCTTGAAATCCGTGTGTGCGTCTGTGTTCAAAGGGCGGAAAGGCCCAGATCATCGGCCCAGAGGAGGAGGACGAAGAGGACGGCGGCTATGCATTTAATGAGGTGAGGAGGATGTAATGGATCCGCTCTGATGTGATTTTCCGCCATCTTTCCTTTGCAGCCTCGATGTATTTCCTCCTTTTTCTACGCCGCATCTTGCTCTTCCCTCTGTCTATAGAGTTGTTCATATTTTCTCCCTCTGTCTCTCAGATGGACGGACCGTTCCAGGACATTGAGCTGTTGAAATCGCGGCCGGCGCACATGGCCGTGTTCATGAGATACGTCTTCACCCAGCTTCTGGACCCCAACCCTCTGGTCAGTCAGCGTTATAACTCATGTTTGTTTAGAACAGTTATAATCTAACAAAGTATATTTCACATCTCTCGTCAGTCTTTTGTTCCCTTTATGTTTTACTTGGGACTTCATTTTTGAAGAACCTTGTCCTCTAGAGTAAATGCAGATACTCACATCATCTATATCTGTGTTGTCCTGTAGCATCTTGACACTTTAGAAAACACAAACATTGTCTTATGTATATTTGAGTTTGCTTGCTTACACTCATTGTCATGTTTCTACAACAGCTCTTTTACCTGTCGGTGGAGGCCTACCTGGGCTCCAGTCCTAAAGACGCCCGCGCTCTTGCACCTCAGATCTGCTCCCATTTCTTGGACCCAGACGCTGTATGTTCCAACGCACCACATGAACTCCTTCATTTGTTGTATCACAGTTTTGGCTGCTACTGTAACATTATCGTCTTTTTTTCTCTTATAGCCCCTGAAAATCAAAGTGCGAGAGGAGTATCTCACAGATATTGGTAAGAAAGCTCAAATCTAAAAAAAATCAAGTGTATAGTTAATTTGAATGTTGATGGCTTTAATTGCTCTGTGTGTATAATGTCGTGTTTGTCGTCCCTTCAGAAAGTCGACTTCATGCCCAGGAGGACATCAGAGGACCTCTGTCTGAGCTGCAGCAGCAGGTGCTCCCGGACATCCAGGACCAGATCCAGGATTACAGGTACATTAGTTACAATTGTTTTTTGTTTGTAACATTAATAGTAAGAGATATTTTTATAGACTGACCATATTCAAGAGCTCATAGTAACCTGTTAACATGTTTCATAGGAGCAAGCAGATGATGGGTCTCGGCTCTCTGTTTGGAGAAGGAGACCTGCAGCAGCTGGACGGAGACCCGGTGAAAGAGAGACAGGTGGTGGACAGACAGGTCACCGCCCTCTGGGAAATACTGTAAGTCTATCACTTCCTCGTAAACCGCTGTTGCATCATGTTTTTCCTGTTGCAGAAAACACTAAAATTGCAACAAGTTCACAGAAAGGGCACAGGTTCATTTTGTGACCAACCTTTATCTAAATGATGTCAAACTAGAGACGATCAGGTTGTTTTTTCTTTTCGAATTCATCAGCGTATTTTTACTCGTATACCAAAAGATAGACTCAAACTACCAGTTGCAAGATTTTCTGGGTTTAAATCCACCTGCTAACTAATTATACATTGACTTCAGCATGTGGCTCTAATCATGAGTATGAACACACCCACGCTAAGACTGTTGGACCAGGTTTGCTGAGTAACAGGGTCAGTTGTTTGGGGCGCAATAAAACTGTTATTACAAAGCGATAGAAGAAGCTCACACAAGCTGTCATAACAAAGGTCATCAACACAGCGGCAAAACCTGGAAACCATGTGACATTTATTTCTTTGACTTTACACACACGCGGGCAGATTTCCATCACGTGACTGCCGCGCCACAGTCTGTGTCTTGCATTGTTGTTTGTACCCGACTGAAGTGGATTTAACTTTGAGGATTTAAATTGGATGTCTCTTTGAAAGCCTGTTATTTCTTGTGGAGGGAGTTCACCACCTTTTTATGTCTCTCTCTCTGTTCCCGCTGCAGATCGAAGCACGAAGAGGACAGAAGGTAAAAGTGATGTCTTGTCTGAAATACAACACCTGTCTGAGTGATTTGATTGATTCTGTCTTGACACCTTTGTTTCCCTCTGGTCTGTCCTCACGTTTCCACCATGTTTGTCCTGTCTCTCTCTCTCTGTCTCTCTCTCTCTCCGCCCCCTCGCTCCTCTCCCTCAGCTCTCCCCTGGCGTCGGCGGTGCTCCTGTACCTGCGACACTCTGGTATCAAGCTGAGAGACTCTAAAGTCTTCCCCGGTCTGAGCACAGAGAAGGAGAAGTGGCTCGCTTTCTTGAAGACGAAGAAGGTAAGAGCAGCAACTGCCTGCATGAGAAGTAGTTTTTACTAAAGAGCGGAAAGATGCAACCACACTTGTACAAATGAAGCTGCAGTGAATAGACTTGTGAATGTAAATATGTGTATCTGATTCCTTTTTTGAAAGTATTTTTAGCTGAGTTGTAAAAACATAGTAGCTCATCTGTGTGGTCTGGTCGTATCCTGCTCTGCCCCTGTGCTGCTCTGAAGTGCCACTTTGTACATCACTGTGGTGCTGAGGTATTATTACAGCTGAATATCTACAGCTGGACTTCTCCTTCAGTGTTTCACAGGAGCTTGCACGTCCTCGTTCAAAGATGCTCAAACCAAAAGATTTGTCTGTTTTTGCATTAAAATAGTCTCCAGTTAAACCATTAAAGTGTAACTTTTGAGCAGCTATTAAAAGCCACTAAAAGACAAAACAGAAATGAACAGATTGGTTTATACATTGAACCTGACGTGACTTTATTTCTCCTCTCTCCGCAGCTGAGTGGTACCAAGAAAGAGAAAGATGGAGAGGATAAAAAGAGAAATCCCATCCTGAAGTACATCGGCAAACCCCGGACCACATCCCAGTCCAGTAAATACACACACACACACACATTCACGCATAGAGCCGGAGAATCTGAGCTCAGTAAATAATGATTATTTAGAACCATGTTCATAGTGAGAACGCTAAAATGCCAGTACACGCAAACATTGTTTATTCTACCAGTCTCATGAAGCTATAATGTAAACTCTACATATGAGAAGTCAGCTGACAGTATTGGTAGGCTGACACACGCTAACACACACACACACGTGACACTCTCACTCAGACAATATTGATTCATTTCTGTTCTCTGTTTACTGTTGTTTTTGCAGATTTATTTTCTGTTCTTGTTCTCTTGATTTCATTGTTTCTTTCTTTTTGGTTCATTTTTTGTTTTGTAGCATTCCATGTCCCGTTGTCACCCACCGAAGGTATATATATATATTTTTTTTTTTTTCCACTGCACTTTTTGTTTTCCCTCTTTTGTTTAGCTTTTGCTTTTTGCCAGACAAACCCAACGAAGTTATGCTGCATAGTTTGAAGATTCCACCTCATTTATCCACGTCACTTTCCACTGATGGTGTGCATGCTATATTATTCTATTATAATGTGTGTGTGTGTGTGTGTGTGTGTGTGCAGTCCGTCCCGGCAGCGTGCGGAACATCATTCAGCAGTTTGAGAATCACACGGAGACGCCGGGAGAGGAGGGAGGTGACGCTGACTCCCAGAGGCTCTCCTCCAGCAGCCTGGGAGAAGACAGCATGGACAGGTAGCTCTGAAGGGCCCCTGGTGTATATATTAAATATCAGCTTATAGCATTTCATGGAAAGGCTTCGATAGTGTACTGATTCAGTAATATGTTTTCTCTCTGCTGTCTTCTTCTTGCAGCCCTACGGTCTCAGTGCGCCTGGCACGCAGCGAGTCGTTGAAGGCTCAGGGAGAAGGGCGTCGGCGGGGCGTGGCCTCAGGGACGGAGTCTGTCCCTCGCTCTCGTAGCGATGTGGACATGGAGGACTGCGGGGAGGAGAGGGAGGGGCCAGGCCTCAGGCCGCTGCAGCACAGCACCTCATCATCTGCATCCAGCAGCTCTGCACGGTAAACACTCGCTAAGCCAGACTCTTTGGGGCGATTTCTCACTGTTGAAATTAACTCACATTTCTTAGAGACGATACTTAGGTCCCTGCATCCTTCAGGTGGGGATAAATCAAAATTAAAAAGGAATTCAAGGAATCAAAGTTCTCCCCTTTAATCAGAGCTTTACGTCCCAAGCACCCTGGACGTTTCCCCTGGAAGTAGGTTTTCACCTCATGCCGTCTCTCTCTCCACTCTCTCTCTCAAACTCAGGTCTCTAGAGAACCCTACACCCCCATACACTCCTCGGTCTAGACGCAGGTGAGTTTCCATGTCACCCCCATAGAAGTAGAAATAGTTTAATAGTTAATTGTCTGGCAGGAACTTTCCCACATGCACAACTCGGTTTGATTCACACCAAGAAACACATTTTTTGCAACAGCTGTTAGTTTAGAAAAAATCTTTCTCTGTTTGTCTCTCCATCCATACACACACATCTGTTTTCTACCACGATGTGTACATCCCTCCATCTGTCCATGTGCATGTGTTTATGTGTGTGTGTGCACGTGCCTCTGTAGGAGTGTGGACTCCCCGTTGGCGCTGCTGCCGGACGCTGCGGCGCTGGAGGAGGACGTGTGTGACGCTCAGAACTGGCAGGACACGGTTCCTCCTCAGCTGCTCGCTTCGCTCAGTCCAAAGGAGGTGGACAGACAAGCCGTCATATATGGTACGAGTCAAGAACTATTACTTGATACTGCACAGTCATGAAAATCACAGGAGTTTCATAAAAGTCTTAAGATGTCTGATGTTGATCTCGTCCGTTTGACCCTCTCTCCTCTTCATCATCAGAGCTGTTCACCACAGAGGCGTCCCACCTGCGGACCTTGAGGGTCCTGGACCAGGTCTTTTTCAAGAAGATGAGGTCTGTGTTGAACTCTGATGAGCTGGCCTGCATCTTCCCCAACTTGCCCCAGGTCTACGAGCTCCACGGTCAGTCTTTGTTACATATGTCTGTTGCACAAAATCAGCATCACAAATCTGACACTACACGTACAGCATGTGGATTTCCCCACTGTGTAAAGGTTTATCTTATCTTATTTACTGTAATTACAAGTATGGCTGCATATTTTTTCAGGGGATGAATATTTTTTTTAGCTGTGGATTAATGTTATCTTGACTCTATTCAAATTAAAAGATGAAACTTTGAAGGACACAAATATTGGAAATTGAGGAACTTTTCTGTCCCTGCTTTTCGCTCCTCCGTCTGTGTTTTCTTCTGTTTGCACAATCAGTTGTACGTTGAGTCAACATGTACTCAGGCCTGTATGTTGCTATGTAGAAAATAATAAGCAAAGGTCATAACTGTTAAATACAATCTCAGCCTGCGGCTTTATTGAGTCAATATGTGTTCTGGGCTTTCATTTAGAACATGGGAGTATATGGTATGATGTAACAGCCATTCTAGGCAAACAGATTGGTTTTGGACTATATGATGCAATTTTTCCTTTAGGTAGATTTTCTGGATTATATTTTTGCTCGTGTTAGAAATAACTGTCTCTCTTAATGTTGCTCCTTTGCAGCAAGTCTGTGCGAGGCCATGAAGAAGCGCAGAGAAACTCCCATCGTTCAGGACATCGGGGACGTCATGCTGGCCAGGGTGAGTGATGTAATCGCCACCGTCATTTTGTCTCATTTCTGCTCTAATGTGTGAGGTGTTCGTGTGCATGTGTAGGCACATTTGGCCGTTAACAGTGCTGTGTGTTTGTAGTTCGAAGGTGCAGCCGGAGACGAGTTTCAGGAGCAAGCGTCCCAGCTGTGCAGCCAGCAGTCTCAGGCCCTGGAGCTCATCAAGAACAAGCAACGTAAAGACCCTCGCTTCGCACACATCATCCAGGTAAACACACACACACACACACACACACTTGGAGCTGTATTAGTCCTCGCAGGCTTGTGCTTCACGTTCTTGTGTTTGACATTTGTTCAGGAGTGTGAAGCCAGTCCTCACTGTCGGAGGCTGCAGCTTAAAGACCTGCTGGTGTCGGAGATGCAGAGGCTCACCAAGTACCCCCTGCTGCTGGACAAAATCATTAAACACACAGAGGGTGAGGAATCAAGAGATGTGACGTGTTAATATCCATCAGCAAGGAAAAGTTGCCAAGAAAAAGCCGAAGTCTGTTATTTTTAAAGCAGAGTTTCCTCTTTTTTTTTTTCGATCTATAGCCGGTTCGTCGGACCTCCCCTCACTCCAGCGCGCCCAGGCCTGTTGCAGAGGGATACTGCAGGCCGTCAACGAGATTGTCAGGGAAACTGAACACCGGCAGCGCCTCAGCCAATACCAACGCAGGCTGGACGCTGCCCCTCAGTTCAAGGTGGTCAAATAGTTGATGCTTGTTTTTGTCTCTTGTCTCCTCCTTCTTAGTTCACATTGCTCATATTGTGATGAGACACGTCCCATAGAAGCTTCTCCTCTTCCCTCTCACAGAGTCTGGACTTCTCCACAAGGAGAATGATTCATGACGGTCCTCTCACATGGAAAGTCAACAAAGATAAGCAGATAGGTCAGTATAGGTCTCTGTATGGACGCATGCAGCCCCAGCAGTTTGGCTTCATACCTCTTTCATCACACGTCTCTGTATCCCTCTGCCAGAGATTCAAGCGCTGCTGCTGTCAGACTGCCTGGTCCTTCTGCAGAGGGGCCCAGACGACCGGCTGCAGCTCAGGTATCCATCCCGCTGGCTGGGTGGAGGAGGAGGAGGCAGCGGAGACAGCAAGACCTCCTTCAGCCCTCTGGTGAAGCTGGACTCGCTGCTGGTTCGCTCAGTAGCTACAGGTTGGTCACACCGAAGAACGCAAGTTTGAAAATGACTCCTTTTTTGTGGTTCTATTCATTTGCTTAAATCTCGTGATTTCTCTCCAGACAACAGGGCTCTCTACGTCATCAGCACCACAGAGAGGCAGATCTACGAACTGGTGGCTGGGACGCCATCGGAGAAAAACACGTACGTTTTTTTTTCACGGCTAGTTCAGAAGCATCTGTTTGTCTGCGCCGTAGCTCTGCAGGATGTGTTGACTCATGCGTTGATTT
Organism: Centropyge bicolor; assembly: GCA_037975185.1. Classification (NCBI taxonomy): domain Eukaryota; kingdom Metazoa; phylum Chordata; class Actinopteri; family Pomacanthidae; genus Centropyge; species Centropyge bicolor. The sequence continues at coordinate 36,751 of JBBMOC010000183.1, read as the reverse complement.
TTGTTTTCACAGCTGGAAGGATTTACTTGAAAAGGCCATCTCATCGGCGGGTGGTTCATCACCCCTGATTAATCACAGATCAATGCCTATATCGTGAGTTAATCTTATGTCTATGGTTAATAAATCAAGAAATGTGTTTGGGCTCCTTTTCCAGAAGGTAACTTTTGTATCTTCTCCAGTTCCCCCAGTCTATGCAGTGCGTCCCCAGTCTCAACTGGCAGTAATGTGTATGCAGGTAATAACCAGCATTATAATCACCAGCCACCAACATTTAAACTGTCTGCAAACAAAGCAGACTTTAATATCTCTGGTCTTGTCACATGACAATAAACAGTTTGTAACCTTTCAGAGAACTCCATGACGGAGCAGTCAGACCCCATGGAGGCTCATTCCTCCAACGATGACATCGTGCTGTCAGCCAACACACCACTGGACCAATCAGAAGGGAAAGCAGCTGGCGTGGCAGAGGCCGCTTTACAGGACGGTGAGAAGGAATCAGAAACATAGTTCACATGTAGTCCTGTTACTTTAATTAGTTTGTAACTCAAGTATGAGTGTAATTCAGTTCCAAGTATACAACGAGTGAGGATGCAACACGTTTCAATCAAGTCGGGACAGGAGCAACAAAAGACTGAAAGTTAACAGGTGCATTGGTAAAAGGTGACGACATGGGCTCAGGAACAAGTCATAAAATTATTGTCTTTCTCAACTCTTTTGGAATCAGGGTTTAAGTTTTATAAATTAACTTTCCATCAGCCTAATCTTTTTTCTTGTTCTTGTTGTCATGTCTCTGCAGTTGAAACACTGAGGCAGCTCATATTGCGAGATTTGGAAGAGGACGGTTGGAGCCACGATTCAGATGATACGCCCACCAACGAGACGGCCAACGAAAGGAGCTCCTTCACTGAACGAGAGCGGCCGGAATCTCTGGAGACGGTCCTCAACTTCAGCACTGACGAATTGGAGGCCGAGCCTGTAGAGGCTCCGCCTCTGGACGCCGAGCCTGTAGAGGCTCCGCCTCTGGACGCCGAGCCTGTAGAGGCTCCGCCTCTGGACGCAGAGCGGCCCATTGTTCAGGTCGTTAGAAAAGGTAACAGATCAGATTGAAAAAAGCGTTTGAATTATTATCCTCAATTCTTCAGCATGGCTGACTGATCACTCCGAGGCCATTCAGTTCTCTGATGCACATTCAAAACCGTTGTTTCAAGATACATCACAATAATGAAGCTTAGAGTTGTCTCCCTTGAGATTTGGTTGAACTGAAGGTGAATTCAGCTGACTCTGCTCTCTGGATCAAATCTGGGTGTCTTTGATAGCTGCCTTCCTCTGCATGTTTTCTCTGCACTCAGTGATTCATTATTTTGTTTCTTATGCACTTTTTCTCTCTTTTTCTTCTGTCTGCTTGTTCCTCACAACACCATGACACACTGATCTTACACTTGCTCCGATATGAAATTCTCCCCACGCTCTTTTTCACGCTTTCATTCACACACAAAAAACCTCTGCACACACTTCGCTCTGTCACACGTCTGTCCTCTGTGCATAGCTGTGGTTGCGGGTCCTCCTTCTTCTTCTTCTTCTGTCCCTGACGACATCACTGATGATGTCACCCTCCCCTCCGACCAATCATCCAAGCCTAGAGGCGAGGCCACCACGCAGGGTAATGATAACGACATTGGTCGAGTGCTGTTTTTTATCAGACCAGCATGTTCTTTTATTGACATGTGTTCACCAAGATAATTCACCCCCCTCAGATCACTCACCACTTCTTCCTGTGTTACATGTCTGTGCTCCAGGGAACACTTTCTACTTAGTATTGCCGACAGAGCAGGGAGAGAGCTTCACTGACGACCCCAACGACCCTCCCACCCCAACGGCCAGCCACTTCCCTCAGCCCCCGGAGGAAGTGACGCAGCCTGAGGGGGATGTGCCTGCCTGTGCTCCTGAGCCCGACCAGCCGGAGGCTATGCAACTAGAAGAGGAAGACGAAACGGGCCAGTCACAGGCAGGAAACCAGAGCCACGTGATCAAAAATGTGGATGAGATTTTCCACACAATTGAGGGGTTGATGAGCAAGTTGCGGCAGCTGAAGGTGAGTTTGAGTTCAGGTCCATCAACCCTCCACCAGTTTGAACACACAGAAATGTTTCAACCAGTTTGAACTTTGGAACTCTCTCTTTTCCCCTTTGCAGGAAATTGAGAAGGCCCATCACAAGCTTTTAAAGACCCTCAGAGAGCCATCTGTCAATCAGGAGTCCAAGGACCGACAGTGTCCGTCTGCAACCGTCTCCAGGACACCGTCTCTGGATCGTGGATCAGGAGACGGTGAGGGAGAAACCCAGTTTGCATCGTGAAGCTTTACAAAACAATAGCTGAAGATGTTAATTGTCAAAGTCAGTTTTTTTATGCTGAATATTATCTTTGTTTCCTTGAACCCAAGCAGGCAAAGAGGGCAGCCCGGCAGAGCCCAAGATTCAGTCGACGGGATTCTGAAGTCGCCGCAGACCGGACACACAGATGCACCCACATGTACCCACTGTCAGACTGTAGCACCTCAGCCCTGCCCCCCCTCGTCCCTGCATGCACTGGCCAGTGGAACAGAGCCCAGGAAGGGCCGTGGCTGTTTTTGTTCTTTGTTGCTCTGGGACAGCAGGAAGCTGGACGGACTCAGCAGGATCTCTGAGGTCGGCACGACCTCTGACTGCTACCGGAGCGAGGGAGTCCGAGACGGAGTGAGGACAAAGTATGAAGGAACGAAAAGGCAGAAGACAGGTTGACTAGCGAAAAGTTGGTAGAATTGAAAGTGGAACAATGTTGGATATTTGTGAAGGAGTCGTATGATTGGCTTTAAAGAGCTGGTTGAAGGAACGGAGCAGAAAAGTGTTGAAATGTTAATTTAAGGAAAAATCCGAGGGACCCATCACCCCTGCACTTTACCCACAATGCATCCCTCTGTCACGTACGTCCTCTGCAGTGGACGGATCAGGGACTGGAGATGCCACTGGCCTCCGGGGGTCCCCTCCCCCCCACCATTGGTTGCTTTACACTGAGTTCACCTGCCACCACGGCCGAAAGACTGTGTCTATATAATTCAGGTTATTTGCACTGGGTAAGGAAACTGATATTACACACACATCATTTAACCGCTTCATTCATCTCAGACGGAGAAACACTACAGTTATTGTCATTGAGGACTGTTGTAGCCACACTGACATTATCATCTTCATCCATAAGCCTTCTTTGAAGCTCTCTGAAGAAGATGGCTGTTTGGAAGCATCAGCGCAGCACGTCGATCATTACGCGCTTTGTGTTGGTTTTTTTAAGTTCTGGAAACACTACTGCGCTGTTTACTACTGAAATGCTGGCAGGTTTTATTTTCAACGCTGCTTCAGAGGCGTACAGGGATCTCAGCGATTTACACTAAGGAGCTCAGTGGATTCATGCAGCTGTTCTGAACACGTACAGTTTTAGGTTTGAGAGATTCACGTTTTCGGGGGGAGGGAAGGTTCAAGACGGGCGATGTCGATGACGAGTGAGAGGAAACGAGACAAATACAGATTCGAACTTCGAAACTTGAATTTTCACAATTGAGTTTGTCACTCAATCAAATTGCTGCCAAATATCACCGCTGACATTGCCTGTCCACACTTAAAGATTAGACTGTGCGTCCTGTAGCCCTCTCTCCGGTGTATTATGTGTAAATACCACGGTAAATACTGTGAACCAGCAACGTGTCCCTCCTCCCAGCCGGTGGTCATACCATGCATATACCCACAGAGGTCACATCCAAAGCCATGAAGGGACTGCACTCTTTACTAAGTAGCTTTCCAGAGAGACACCCCCACCACCCCCACCTGCACAGAACAACTTCTATTTACTGGAAAAGCTTTGTGAAATCTAATTTTACGAAGTCAAGTTTACGCACATGGTCCAAAAAAAATACCTGCTATATGCGACTGTTCTGGGATCGCAGCACAGTTGGACGAAGCAAAAGTGAATCGGAAGGAACAATTTGACATTTTGGGAAATGCACTTATTTGATATATCTTTACAGCAGCTACCACCTGCTGCTGGTTAGCTTAGCTTAGCATAGCGACTGGAAATGGGTTAGCCTGATTCTGACCAAAAGTAGCAAAATCCACATTCCAGCACCTCGAAAGCTCGCTAATTAACACGTTATATCTCGTTACGAAGAAATTGTCTGTCACATAAACCCTCAAATCAAAATGTGTTTTTATGTGTTAAACAATAAGGTTAGTAACAGTAAGATCTATCATGCTAATTAGTGCATTTTAGAGGTGCTGGTAGGTGAATATTGTTTAGACATTTATGGCCATTAGCATAAGCTAAGCTAAGCTAATAGGCTGCTAGCTCCAGCGCTGCATCTCATCTAACGCTCTGCAACAAAGTGTGTTTCCCAGAAGGTCGAACTATTCCAGTGACTGTCTCTGGATCATGTGTAGTTTAATGTCCTAATGTTCAGAGAAGTTTTCGTACGCCTTGGTTGAGGCACCAGGAACCAGCAAAGACTGACACTAACGCCAAGTGCTTTTCTTTTTTTCTTCCATTTCTCTTCACCTGTCCTGAACTAATTCCAATACTCACAAGACAAAATTCAAACTTGTTAAATCTTTCTTCTCTTTCTCTTATCACGCTGGGCAGAATCACACTGGACTGAATTTTCATTTGAGCCGGTTTCAAATACTAACTGAGGAGCGCTTTAGTGAAGCTAACCAGCCTCTTTACCAGCCTCGAAACTGACAATATGCTACCAAACTGAACCGACCCAGGAGCCAAGTACATGTACACACTACCAGCCACCGAGTATACTTTTATAATGATATTTCACTGCCTGGTGGAAGGTTTTCACTCTTTAGCCAAAACACACAGCAGGAGGCGACAGCGAAAACTGAAAAATGACTTGGATCTAAAATGAGAGCTACTGATGGACAGAACAGCTGATTTTAGCAGATAAACGTGGGGAATTTGTGCTAAAATGTGAAAATGTTCAACCAGAGTGAAATATCTCTTCAGAGGTGTCGAAGGGAAACTCGATTCGTTGGCTTTCTCGTCATTTTGGCTGCTGATTTTCAAGCAGCTCAGACCAGAAGTTTTGTCTATTAAAAGAAAAAGATTCCTTAGTCTTAAGTCTGTAAACATCATCGCAGACATGACGTATAAGTCGTCCATGATTTGGCACAAAAGATGCTAAATGGTCTGAGCTGTTTGAATCCAGATCTTCTTCCATGCATCTCTTCTTTCCTCCCACCTCTTAACTTACAGCATTTTTCATCTCCAATTTCTACCTCTACACTTCAGTTTCTTTGCATCTTCCATCAGTTCTTTTTCATACATTTTATCTTGTACATTGACATCAGCGTTGTGGCCCTAACCGGCTGTTTGAAAAAAAAAAGAAGCTATAACTGATTCCTTTTTTAAAATAAGAAATGTTGCACAAACAGACTTCCCTGCACGGTGCAAACTACTGTATGCATACACACGTCTTTAACTATCATCTCATTGTCTTTTTATTTTGTGTCTTTTTGTTTTTTTAAAGAAAAAAAAAACCTTGTTCACTCATGTAATATAGAGAGATCAGACCCACTTGTTTTATATATGTTAATTTTTTTTTCTGTAAAGCCTTAGTCCTCGTATTTGATTTTATTTTTGTAGATATGATTTTTAAAAAAAGGATGTATAAATTATTTTCTTCTCCCTCGTTTTTAAAATTGGTGAGATTGTTTAGCTGCACAGAAGGAAAAAAAAGAGCTCATGTCTCAGATTCATGTGTTTTGTGAGATTAAAAAGAAACTGGATAAAGAAAATGAGTCTTTGATTTTTTTTATTTTAATTGTCGACATTTATTGTTCTGTGAGTTTTACACTAAACATTTGGATGTGTCATATTGCATAAATGTCATACATCATCATTTTTTAACCAAAAGTAAGAATTTCCAACTTCTACCACATTTCTAAATTGACCAAATTGAGAGTAATTGTTCAGACATAAATCCCAGCAAACACTTTTTGTTTCTTTGGATAATGAGATCAGATGATGATGAGGAGGGTCCATGGGTAAGAAGAGACACTTATTCATTGTAAAGCTGCTATTTGTGGTTAGATGTGAGGGGAAAACAATAACATCCTTGTTTGCGTGAAAGAAGACTGAATGTTATCTCTTTCAGCCAAATGAAAGGAAATTAGGGTTTAATTTAGTTTTATGCTGTGTGAAGACTTGTGTCAAGTAGTTGCCACAGGGGAAATTTTACCGGAAATGAAACATGGGCTTAAAAATAAAAGCATAAAGTCTGCAAAGATTATTAATGAGAAACTGAATCAGTATTTTTGGATCAGAGATATAAAAATAAGATTAATGTTTAGTTTTTTTCCCCTGGAAATATATTAAATGAATTGAGTATGGATGACAGATTTTTAATATATGAGCAGATAATATCTGTTTTATTTCTTTAAATATCTGTCTTCACTTCTTAATCAAATTATGTCTTTATTTCTTATCTCACTTCTATTTTATTGCACAATGTCATTAAACTATAATATTTGCTTGTAATTAAATTAACCACCTTGTCCAATACAAAATCCTTGAAGTACATTATTTATTATAACGTATAATAATATTATAGCTTCTGATTCATTGTGTTTTGGACTATTTGAACATGTTTTATTTATCTATTTTGATCAATTATGCAAGAAATTTGTTTTATAAGAAGCATTATTTAACTATAATATTACATCACTATACTGCAACTAAATTGAATCATTTACAAAGTGAAAAGAACAATATTTATCTGTTGCTTTTGTGTTGGTCTGTTAATTTAATTATTACATTCATTAGTTACGTTTATCCACATAATTGAATTCAGTTTTTATCTGTAAACAATAAAAAAATTGAAGCTATATTATAAGGAATGAATTATTTACAGTGATGTATTCAGGGTAGATTCATGCATTTCTAAGTTTTATATGGAGAGTTGTTCTAGAATGAAAACCAGTCTTATTTTGAAAATCCCCACCAGAAGCTGTGACAGGGCTTGACTCTGTCCACCTTGTCCGGGTCTCAGCTCAGCTCAGCTCAGCGGGGCTCCGGCAGCTGCGGAGCCGGGATGAGGCGCCTTGTGTGCGGCTTCTGTGCTTCAGCCTCTCGTGCAAAAAAATAAAACAAACCCAAACAAGACGAAGAGGAATTAAAAGGCTTTAATTATGAATGAAGGTGGAAACTGGAGCCGGATGAGAAGCTGAATTCGGAGCATCTGGAGGCGCTTTGGTTGGAGGCTCTTTGTGCTGCTGCCTTTTTGTTTTGGAAAGAAAGGTAAGGCACTCCTGCAGGAATTATGGGTAATAACGTGCTGTTAGTTTGTGAGCGTTTCTATTACAACACAGCTTTTTATTTCTTAAATGCACAAAATGGAAAACTTACATTTGCTGCGACTTTGATTCTATTTTTATTCGTTTATTTCTGACCCTGGATGATGAGTTGGCAGATGAACAGCCACATTCACTGAGGCTGATTTCAGAGCCAGTGTGAATGCATCCCTCCACGACTATTCTTTATCTGATCCATGCACTTTTACGCGTTTGGCACATTTACGCATTTGGCACTTTTACGCACGGTGAGCCAACGGGAGCAGCGCCAGATTTCCTTCCCTGCAGCCAAAATGCATGTGAGTTTGGCTTCCTGCGTGCTCATCCCTTCGTCTTGGGTGTGTTCTGCTTTGTCTCACACACTCAGTCTCCTCGTTTCCTCTTCGCTCTCCGGCCATCAGGAGCTTGTCTCCCATGCTGAGCTGGTAGTAAAGGCCCAGAAGCCTGGGCTCGGGCTGCTTGTGAGGGTCAGGATCCAGGCTGCAGCCCACTGCCACCCTGAGGCTCGGAGGCCCCTGGGAGCCCCCCCAGGCAGGCTGGTTAGACTAAAGCACCCACCTGAGGCAACACCAGTGGAAGGACATGTTTCACCGAACCTGAGAGGCAAAGAGAAACATCTCACCTGTTATCAAACTTGTATTAAGTTGTCTTGAAATACAGTCATAAATAGTGAGTTACTTCATAACTTTATTGCAAACACTTTTTACAGTGCGCTGCCAGTTCTTGTCCTGTTTCCACTCTGCACGTGGAGCCTCGCACATCCCAGAGGATGCTGAACATGAAATCCAGTGTGAATCAATCAATCAGCGGTGGATTGATCGCGGGGAGAGGGAGGCTCGTCAGCGTGGTCGATGGGATTGAGGGTGGGAGAGAGAGAGAGCTGGTCCTGTTTGTGGCACAATAATATTTTCAGCCACTCACACTGAAGCCTGGTGTGAACAGTTTTAAAACAGTTTTTTGGCCTGATGTTCACTCAGTTCCTGTTTGTGAGAAAGGCTTGTTAAAGCTGCTCGAGCTGCAGCAGCAAAGACCATCTCTGCCCCTAGAGAATGTGGCTCTCAGGTCAGTGTGGTTTCCATTTTTATCCAGAAAGTGAGGGCCTGACATGAAATGACAGTGGCTCAGTGTAGTCTCCTTTTTTAAAAATGCAGAGAGCTGCTTTCCCTTGCTTCAATGCTTCAGTCTCTTTGGGACTTTAACATTGTTGTTAAGTTCTTCCTGTGTAGTTTTTGCTTCATGCTTGGGTTCATTTTCTTGCTGGAAAACAAATCTTCTCCGCAGTGGTGGGTTTCTTACCGACTGCATCAGGCTGTCCTCCAGGAGTTCTCTGGATTTAGCTGCTCTACCCTCACAAACCTTCCACGACTGTGTCTGCACGTGTGACGACACTGCGTGGGAAACCATCCTTTATACGATCATGTGTTTGACAAAGTGTTGAACCTCTCTCTCCAGGAAGAAGCTTTCATACCCAATCATGATCCCACCACCTGTTACCAATGAACCTGATTACCTGTGGAAGGATCCAAACAGGTGTTTTTGTCTTTTGTTGCTCCTGTCCCGACTTCAAATCAAATTCAGAATAAGCACATCTTTATAAAAATCAGTGAATTTGACGAGAGCTATGTCAGAAATGATTAGCAAATGATCACATTCGGGTATATTAGTGTCCCAACATTTTGGAATCAGGCTTGTAGATCCTACATCTCTGTACCTACTAATGTTACTGCTTGCAAATAGCTGAGGAGTCCATGTGAGACCAGAGTTTGTGCAAAGTCTTGAAAGTTTGGAAAATTCTGTAAACTTTTATTTTTTACAGTTGCATTTGTAGTTATTTGTATAAAAAGCTAGGCGTGGCGATAAAAGCTTCAAGAGTCTGGGAAATGTTGGTTTCTGTACTTTGAATGTGCTTGAATGTTGCTCTTGTGTGAATCACATGAAAGACATTACTGAAAGCTGTCTAATGTGGAAGATGGACGAAGGCATGGCACAAATTGAGAGCATGAGGAGATGTGTCATTAGATTAAGGGTTTGCTTGTTCGGCGTCCAACTCGGTACTTTCTTGGGGTAAAAAAAAAACCCTGTGTACTGTCCTGCTGAAGAACTTAAACTGTTGGACAGAAACAGATTTTAGAGGCGGAAAAATCAAGTTAAAATCAAGTCAGAATCGCAGCCTGGTAAAAGTCTCATTTCTGTCTTCTGAGGTGTATGTTTGAGGGAGAAGAAGAGGAGGGGGTGTAGAGTTGATGTTCTGGTTGCAGTGGCAACTACCCCCCTCCTGTCCTTTCTCACCCCCAGCCTCCCATTCATCCCCATTGTAGTAGTTAAGCTCTGTTGCCCTTGGAGAGGACAGGGGACAGTTGGGGAATGTGGCGAGTTTGTATCCCACATGGAGCCAAAAGAAAATGCTGCAAAACGTTGAGATAAACCAGCATAAACGAAACATCTTTAATTGTGTAAATGAGACACTCAGCATGGTTTCCCACATCAGACACATTTTTCCTTTGAGTCATTCACGTGTGAAACTGGAACATTTTCGAGCTGCGTTCTGCCTCGTGCACACCGGGGACTTGTAGCCCAGAATAGAAGGTGGCGTAATTGCTCACACTCGGGGCCAAATCACTTGAGTTTGCTCATAAAAACTCCCTCAAAGCGGAAGAATGGGCCCAGCTACGTCCTGTGTGAGTGAAAGCACACAGAGACACTTTCACACAGCGCAGAGAGCCAACATTTTAACAATGCTGTCTCTCTTCCTGTGGCTTGGTATGTCTCCCTCCGAGTCCTGTCTGATATGACAAATTGTCCCTCATTTCTCTTTCTGTCTCCTTTCTGTTGCCGTCTCCACTTTCTCTCTCTCTCTCTCTCTCTCTCTCTCTCTCTCTCTCTCTCCCCCTCCCATCCTTCCCTTCTTTTCCCAGGCCTCCAAGATAGATTCCTTCAGGAGTAAAGTGGACTTGCTGCGCCTCCCTCTGGCCCTCTCCTCAAAGTCCATCAGCAGTCGCAAGAGCCAGCTGGGCGTGGTCTGGGAGAAAGGCGGCGGCCCGGGGGCAGGAGGGTCCAGGAAGCCCCGCCCACCGCCGGCCTCCGATATGGACAACGAGTCGACGTACTCGGGCTACTCCTACAAGTCGTCCCACTCACGAAGCTCTCGCAAACACAGGTACATGAGCACAGATTGTACTATATTGTGGGCATTGTTTCATTAGTCACTTGTTTTGTCGATTAATATTTTACTAGAACCCGAGTTTACGTCTTCAAATTCAAAACTCAAAGTCATTCAATTTACTGTCATTGACGAGAAAGAATATTTTGAAATTGATGATGAAAATATGACCCCTTTGCTAAAAACTGTCAAAATAGCTGCCACTTAATTTTCTTTCCATTGATTACTTGACTAATTGTTTCAGCTCTATTTAGCACAAGTGCATATGTATTGCATCAATTCCTTTTGCATTCTATTAATTTTTGCAATTCTATGTATAGTTTAGCATCTGCTTTTAAAGGCACTTATGTGTAGAATTTGAAATTTTCCAACTTTGGCACCCCCCAGTGGTAGTATCAAAAAAAGGCAGATAATTATTTGAAAGATATTCTAATCACGACCCCTGACTTCCTTCTTTTTCTCCAGGGAGAGAAGGGACAGGCATCGCTCTAAGAGTCGCGACATTGGCCTCCGTGGAGACAAATCGGTGACCATCCAGACTCCTGCCGAGTCACTGCTGGACGCCGAGTCCACCAGAGGAGACGACAGGGTCAGAGCTAAATTCTAATCAATCACATGTATAAGCTGTGCTCCTGCCAGGTATCACCAACACTCTCCTCTCTTTTCTCCTTCATCTGCAGGATGACAACTGGGGCGAGACCGCCACGGTGGTCACCGGCACCTCGGTGGACAGTATCTCCAATGAGGACCTGACACGAATCTCTAAGGACCTTGAGGAGTCTTCACCGCTCGAGTGTCGTCGTTACCTTGGCCCAGTGTTGAGCGCTATCCTGGGCCTCTTTGCTCTTGTCACTCCCCTGGCCTTCTTGGCCCTCCCTCAGCTCCTGTGGCGGGATACGCTGGAACCTTGTGGCACACCATGCGAGGGCCTTTACATTTCTCTGGCCTTCAAACTACTGATCCTCCTCATCTCCACCTGGGCGCTTTTTCTCCGCCCGCCTAGAGCCACTTTGCCACGCTTCTTCATCTTCCGCTGTCTTCTGCTGGCACTGGTCTTCCTCTTTGCGGCGTCTTATTGGCTCTTCTACGGGGTGCGGGTGCTGGAGCCCAGGGAGACAGACTACAGGGGGATTGTGGGATATGCAGCTTCTCTGGTGGACGCGCTGCTGTTCATCCAGTACCTGGCACTGGTGCTGCTGGAGGTCAGACATCTGCAGCCATCTTTCTGTCTGAAGGTTGTGAGGACCACAGATGGAGCTAGTCGCTTCTACAATGTGGGCTGTCTCAGGTTGGTGCATGTAGAATATTAGGAATATTTGTCTTTTTTCCTATTTAAATTATATTTTATTTTTCACTTTGTTTTCATTTTAGATTTTTGCTGGATTTGTTTTATTATTTACCATTTCCGCCATGAGGGAGGTTATCTTTGCCGATGACGCCATTCTGTTTAATTGTAACAGTACAACTCACACAACCTGAGTTTCTTTTCCGCTACCACTGGCTACTAATTTGCCAGCATTTGAGCAAAGACACTTTGATGATCAAAGATGTACCTAGTGGATATGTGACGGTGACATTGGTTGAGTCCATTTTATTTCCAAAGTCTGAAAGTTGAAAATCATTACTTTTCTAAAGGATTACATGTCTACACAGAAGGTGTTTCAGCTGCATTTTTCAGCCGATGCTTCTGACAGTTTTATTTTAACAAATCCATAAGTAAACATGACCTGAAGTAGATTTTTTATGCTTCAAGTCTAATTATTCTGCTGGTGAGGCTTAACTCACTTCTGTGCCTGAACACGTCCTGTGTAAACACTGATGGACCACTGAAGCTGTTCGGCTTATGTGACCTCCTGCACAGATACAGTGTTGGATGTCGACATTATGTTGACCAAAAGCAGTCCGACATTGCAGCCACAACTCTTGTCTGTGCTGAGCTGTGCAACCATATTTGGATGACACATACTAACATAAAACAGTACAGACATTTGAGCAGACTCAACCCAGTGGCAGTGATTCACCACTTCCTTTATCTGTCATGAAGCTGTCAAGGGTGATAGACTGATAACGGCTGATAGTTTAAGCTTTTGTTCCTCTTCAGTATTCAGCGGGCGGCGGTGTGGGTTCTGGACCAGTACTACTGTGACTTCCCAGTCTATAACCCCGCCTTGCTCAACCTGCCCAAGTCCATCCTCTCCAAGAAGATGTCTGCCTTCAAAGTCTACAACCTGGGGGAAGGTAACATGATCCTGTCAAGTTGTCTACATCACTGATCATATTTATGTAACTGACAAAAAATTACTTCTTTTCTTCATTTGTTTACAATGCAGATACATAAAAGTTATAACTTAGCAAAAGGTTAAACTGCTCAAAATAGAAAAATTACCTTCTAAAAATTGGTATGTAAAGTTCCCAAATCATGCATTGAGTACAAACGGCTATACTTTGCCTGGTGATTGGATGGATTTTCGTCCTTAGCTTCTGTGTTTCTGTCGACAGAGAATGGCACCAATAACTCTACAGGTCAGTCCAGGACCATGGTCGCAGCTGCTGCTCGAAGAAGAGACAACTCCCACAACGAGTACTACTACGAGGAGGCGGAGGTGGAGCGGAGGGTCCGCAAACGAAAGGCCAGGTGAGGACATACTCTGTAATCCATGTCAAAGTCAGTCTTTAGGTTCAATGATTAGATTTTATTTAATTAAAAATCTTTTTTTTTGGCCATGTATGGGTAGAATGCAAACACAACAGTGTCGGGAAGTTTGAGTGTTATATGTTGCTAATTTTGTCTGTTTGTCTGTTTCGTGCTGGGCAGGCAGTGTATAGTGGATCAGAGCTTTCTTGATGAGAATAGCCTGCTACTGTAAAGACACTGATGAGGGTGGTGAGAGTGAACCAAAAACAGCTGTAAAACAGATCGTAAAACCAAACACAATAAACTGAATGAAGCCATAAAGTTTCGTATAGCCGAGCACTTCTGAGATGGATGATAATGCTCTGTGGGTTCATCACTACAAGCAACCTTTTTCACATTGTGTCTAGTTATTTGATACATTTTTAATATAAAAATATTGATCAGAGCAGCTTTAAATCTGTTAGCCCCTCACTCATTCTCCTGTTTCTCCTCCCAGACTGGTGGTAGCAGTAGAGGAGGCTTTCACCCACATCAAACGTCACCAGGACGAAGAGGCGGCCGTGTCCTCCCCGAAACACCCGCGGGAGGTGATGGACCCCAGGGAGGCAGCTCAGGCCATCTTCGCCCCGATGGCGCGGGCCATGCAGAAGTACCTCCGCGCCACCAGGCAGCAGTCCTACCACAGCATGGAGAGCATCATCAACCACTTACAGTTCTGCATCACACACAACATGACCCCCAAGGTAAGGAGGCTATTATCAAGGTACAATTTTAATTTGATTTTATTTATCAGTTATTTCAACGAAAATGGGCTCATCATCTGCATATTATGGAACTTTTTTTGCATTTACCCACATTGTTTTCCCTTCACTTTCAATTATCTAAAGTACATTTTAAGCTGTAATTTTGCCCGATTTAACCCTGTTTACTGTGAACTGAAAAGAACAGTGTCTTCAGAAAATACAAAAATTCAGAATTCAGGTGAAAATTTGCGGCTGTAAAAGTTCTGCTCATATTTTCAGTTTATACTCAAAAATATACTTGCTCTCTCTATAGTTCTATTTTTGTCTAAACTGATTTGCACATATTTTTCCTGTGTGTCTTGCAGGCCTTCCTTGAGCGTTACCTCAGCCCAGGTCCCACCCTCCAGTACCTGGACACCAGCAGGGGCCGCCAGTGGACACTAGTGAGTGAGGAGCCAGTGACAGCCGCTCTGCGTCAAGGTCAGGTGTTCTCCCTGAGACGCCTCGACTTCTCCCTCGTCATCACAGTCACGCCCCTCCCCTTCCTGCGCTTGGGTGAAGAGTTCATTGACCCAAAAAGCCACAAGTTTGTCATGAAGCTCCAGTCAGAGACGTCTGTGTAGGAGGAAGCAGAATCAAAGAAACTAATCTTAGTGCTTTCAAGGTAGCATTTTGTACCTTTTGGTATTACGTTATTATTTTTCCTGATTTTTATTTGTTGACACTCAAATATGCAAAGTGAACAATGCTGAAATGTCATGAGGAAAGCAAAGACAGGGCAACAGAAATACCCGATTTCTGACCTGGTTCCTCTTTTAAGTTCTGGTTAACAAACATAAGATTAGAGACAGATTGCTGACTGTTAACTTTGATAATGCGCTGCAGGCTGCTTCCAAGTCCCAGAACACTGAAGAAGTAGGGCTGTTTTTTAGGAGTATTTCACCACAAACTAAATGAAAAATTTGATAATCATTTGATCCTGTGCTTACAAAATGACCACTTGAATCTATAAATAGTATTTTGGACACATTTGTTCAAGAGAACATGCTCATGCAGGACTGTCTCTAAATGTGTGAAACTCTGTACAGCTGACCTTTTTCAATGCATAACTCAATCTTACTTCTCTTCTCCTACTTCTTCTTCTCTTTTATTTGAACTTCTTCTTTGCTGTTGAATTTGACAATGGGCAGAAACAGTCCTCCAAAAAAACACCTTTATTTATTCACCTTTTTAGACAACGATGGGATTCACTGCCTGTATCAAAGGGAGATGAAACTGCATATGAACTGGTTCCTCTATTTCTGATTCCACTGAATAGTTTACGGATTTAGGATTTCATGAACATGTGTTTGTATTATTTCTTGCTCAGGTTTTGTTGAATCACTTCCTATTCCTATCTGTATTTGCAACTGCAGAAATGTGTTTTTGTTTGTTACACTCCTGCACTGAGAACAAGTATAACTTTCTAAGCACAATATTGGACCAGTTTATGTCCAGTGCCACTGGTAGTGGATGTACCACAACCAATGTGCTTCTTTTTGGCAGCTTCGTGTTGATTACTGTCTTTTATATTTTGCAAAATGAGTGTGTGAATTTGTGTGTGTGGTTAAGCATGGCTCGATCACCAACTGGACAAAGTGGGCTGCTGCCCGTAAGCTTCACTTAATGTACGTAGCTTGGCTAATTGCAAATTTATGGGGGTTTTTACAGCTTAAGTACAATTTGTATTAAGACGGGTCCTTCATAACCTAAACTGACTCAAATGACATCACTTGAGGTGATCTATCAAACTTCGTGTGGCTCCTCCTGGAGTCGCAAAAGGGTTTACTAGAGCTTTTTTCACAGACTTTGATTGATAAAATAAAGGGACTTGCCCTTTAATTAGTTTATTATTACAATGATAAAAAGTTGTGTTTTATCAATTTGCTTCACAGTAACTGACACAGTCCAAAACTTCTATATATATGGTCTATTATCCAGTTTCAAAAATCAGCATATGTTTATGTTTGTGTTGCTAGAGAGATTTTTTTCTTAAAACAAATACTTACACAGTTCATCAGTGATCAAAGTAGGTGCTAAATAATTTTCTGTTCAACTAGCTGATTAATCGCTCCACTTCTACAGTACAAGAGAACTAATAAAGCTGCAGTGTATTGGGGGTCATCAGGGGCCCCAGCAGGTTGACACATGTGCACATTTGTGACTTTTGTGACTAAAAATGTCCTTTTTACACTACGGATAGATTGTGGAGCCACTGATGAGCAGTTTACACTCAATGCAGTTTTCTAAGGTTGTATTGTTCCTGTTTTTCGATGGATTACTTTGTTGTACTCAGTCGAAACTCCTAACACTTCTCTGTGAAGGTTATTTACTATTACACTGTGGTTTTTAATAAATGGTCATCTTTCTCATCACCTCATCAACAAGTTTTTGTTTTTTTCATCCCATGTGAGTCATAAGTTGTCTCAAGTCTTTCTTCTTTCTTTTTTTTGACTGAAGACAGGAAGTGGAACTTAACTGTGGGAGTATGTAAAGGCATCATGTGATTTCCATTGCATTTTGAAATATGTATTATACATTACCTTGTAAGTACAGCATTTGGAATCCATCAAACTTAATTAGAAAAAAACAATAAAAAATTAAATTAATTGAAAAGTATGGACACTACAGAATAGGAAAGAAACAAGACAATCATGCTTGAAAGAATTTACACTTATCAAAGGGGAATTTACCCAAAAAGTACTCTGGATTTTTTTTTTTTTTTTTTTTTTTTTTGTAAGGGTGGGAAATGTGATGATGAACTTCAATTTGAAGAACTATCAGCAAAACAAGAGTAACAAAACAATTGTATATATTTACTAAAATGTGAGTGAAGAATCTGTACCTCAACTAGAATTATTCCTGGAAGACAATGTATGATGAATAACTTTGTGCTTGTTTTAGTATTCTGGCCCAAATTTAGAATACACTGTGACGGTGTTCATGTGGCATTTCTTCGACGTCACACTGTGAAGAAAGAAGGAAGTATGTAGATTACTTCCACTGCTCGTCGTTGTGCTGCTCGTCGTGGTAACTCTGTAACAATGAGATTAATTACCTTTTTTACAATCATCAAAGGTAGGTCCTGTTTTCATTGCCTTAAAATACCATAGAGCAGCAGATGATGTCCTAAAATTTGAAGATTTTGAAATTTTTAGAATGACAATTTAGAACAGAATAAGCAACTGTCTGAAATACGGAGACGTAAATACTACGAGGGACTATTTAGAAAAAGCTGAATGTATTGATATGTAGTAATACCCAATTTTTATCAATCATTAAAATGTCAAGTTTGCTTCAAAGCGAAACAAAAGCAAGCAGCCATACTAGTGGTGGTAATGGGTTCCCTCGAGTTTCCTGTCTCTCTCTTAGCTGTTAAAAAACTGTTCAACAAGAGTCTCAGACATTTCCTCTCATGTCACCATGTGGTTTTTCTTTTTTAATTGAAATATCTCTACATTTTTTCTACAATTTGATACTCCCAAGATGATGATTTGAGAGTGTGACCCTCTGACCCCTCATCCAGAACAATCATCAGCTCATTTAAGACTTTTCATTTAATGATATTCACCAACACCCTAAATTAAGAAGGTGAATGTGGTAAAAGCTGGCTGTAGGCTGAAACTCCAGCTTAGTGCTTCGTCGTCTTCGTCATCTTTCTTTGAAATGTCAACAGAGATCAGCTGTTTTTAGGGAAGCGCTGCTTGTTTTTCTTTCTAACTATAAAAAACTGATGAGTAGATACGATGATGCATGCCGAATATTTTATTTAAAACTTGTTTTCACAATGACAGCAATCAAATCCCTCGGGGAAGTCTCTAACTATGTTGGGGAAACCGTCATCTTGCCGTCCGGAGCCGACCCATCGTGGAATCTTTCGAAAGTCGAGTGGTCGATATTATCAAACAACACTTGGATCGCCACATATCTCAACGGAAAAATAAGTACGGAACGGTTCTACAGGTACAAAGGAAGACTCACCCTCAACATCTCCTCAGGTAAAAGACAAATCTGTCACCTCAAATCTATCAAATGCATTGCTTTATTTCTCTCTTGACAATCAATGCTTTTTAATCTTTAGGTGACTTGACAATCCATAATTTGAGCAAAAACGATGCCATGGAATACAGTGTAGACCTCAAGAATACCGAGGGACAGGACCGCGTGAACAAGATTCAGCTCAGAGTGAGACGTAAGTGTCCCGGCATTGATGGGGGAAAATATATCGCCACACATTGTATTTTCACCGTTCACTCACATTAGTCCTAATTTTTGAGGCATCTTTTAAAACACTCAAAAGAGAAGAGCAGCCGTTCATATAAAGTCATGATGTTGCTACCAGATATTGTGTCCGAGTGGTTCCTGTGTCAAGTCAGCTAGGTTTTGAAATCTTGGAGAGACCATGTCCTCACATCTAATCAACAATTCCAAACCAACAATTCTTGCAGAACGCCCCCAGAAGCCGACCTTACAGACCATCACCGCCACGTCTAAAGAAGGACGCTGTTGGGTGGTGCTGCGCTGTTCTTCAACCGATGAAGGTGTTTACTTCACCTGGCAGGTTGCACCTCGCAGTGTGGCTGTCATCAACAGCAGTAATCCTGATGGCAACGCTGCAGTTCTGTTAGCACTCTTCAATGCATCACAGAGCCCCATCGAGTTCACCTGCACCTCCAACCGAGCTATGGATCACACCTCAAGTGTTTTAACTCCAAAGTGTGATGGTAAGGTCAATGATAATACAATGATACATGACGCAATGTGATGAGAATGATCTAGTTTAATTGGTTGTGGTGTATACATCCTACTCATTCTGCCTGTAATAATGTTGTTGTCTCCATCATGTTGTTATAGATGACAAACCTCAGCCAACTTGGCGGCCATCTTCTCAGCCAGAGCCTGGGTCAAGGAGCAGATATGTTGGCGTGTTTGTAGGAGGATTCTTACTGGGATTGTCACTGACATTAATTTTCGTATTCAAAGGTGAGAGCAAGTCATCATCCTTGTAGGAAAATTCTTCTTTGTGTCTTTTCAGTTAACTTAGTTGAAACACACTGATTTGAACCAGAGTACTTCAGGGATGAAGGTTCATCCATCATGCCCCTAAACAAAGGAGTTCCCTGAGGAGCATGTACTCCTCCTTCTTCTGGAGTACTCGCTCACATTTTGAATGTAACATCGACATCATGCACAGCTCTTTTAATGTGACTGGAAAAGCATCCTGAAAAAAAAATATAGTGGACATTGTCCAAACTGCATGCATACATCTCATCTCAGCTCCTCTCAATTTATATTAAACAATCCTTTCCATGAACAACTGCAGGTGGACCCTAAACCTGTGGCCCAATATCAGCTCAAATAGGCTAAAAATCCCGACTTGAAATGAGCTTCCACAAATGTTCAAATCTTATTTAAGCACATGGTGAGGAGAGGAACAGTTTTCTGTATTTTCTCAGCCGTGACCTGCTGATAAAGGTTGGATGTCAAATTTGAATCTCAGTCTGATTGGACTGTATCTGCAGACTTGCACACACAGGAAAATAACTTCATTGGTGGTGTAGGAGCCTAAATGCAATTTTGGTTAATTAAGATGTGAATAATAATTTAAGTTTATGTTGATGTGGATTTATTTGGATAAAATATATTCAATATTTCCTGATTAAAAATGTTTACAGTTCATGAATAAGTTAATATTTCATGCTTTCTGTTGATTTCTGCGAATAATTTTAAGCAGGCATATTTCTCATGGTTTGCATGCTTTATTGCCTCTGCATGAGCTAGTTACTGTGTGGGTGTGGTTACCTGGCGTCTCTCAGGTTAGCGAGCATGGAGTGGAGCCACACAGTTTTTTGACCTCGCTTTATCCCTTTTTGTTATTGGATATGCTTCATGTTTTCATACTAGCTTTATCTGTTTTGTACCAACTTTGCATTTTTTTGAAGTAAACAGTTAAAAGAAGTTCGATCTCATGGAGTTATTTTTATTTTTACGGATGTGGATTACAAGGACAGAGGGGACGATGAGAGCGTCAAGCTGAGGCTTCATTAATCAGGAACTTACAGGTGGTGCTTTGATTGATTAAGCCTTGCTGCTTACCTGAGGTTACAAGTCTTACCTGAAACTTTAATCAGTTCATCAAAATTCTCGTCATCGTTCCACACTCCCCACGATGCTGCTCACTCAACTGTGTAGTTGGGCCAACGCCCTCTTATGTGTTAACAACCACACACTCAGTTCAGCAGTGTTTTCAGGTTTTTGTTTCTACTGCTTGACAAACATGGCAGGTATGGCAGAACCTCTTCACATCTGTTTTAATACTTGAAGGTTTATCGGAGGTCTGTACCACAGTTTGGAAACTAGACTCCAAGATGATGTCCGTTCATTCAATGGGAATTTTTGGGGGGAGGAGTTATACCCAATTTGGAGGTTTTGGGGGCTATAATCAGTTTCAGGTTAAGAGAGAATCCTAAATATTTAGGCAATAACATTTAGGACCCAAGTTCAGCAAAAAAAAAAAAAAAAAATAAGAAGTTGGTCCAAACTTGGGGATTAGTGGGTGATATAACAAATATTATACAAATATTAGCAGTGCTGCAACAAAGTAGGGATCTCAGGGAGCTATGGCACATTTTTGGCGATCCTGCACAGCCCCCCAAAAGGTTTTAGGACCACTCAATTCTATTTCATTAAAAAGGGAATATAAAGAATGCAAAGCATACTCAACTTGATGTGACTTGAAGAAAAGGTGACACTCTGGGTTGTGGTTTCTTTTCTCTTCCAAGCAACACTTTCTTTAGTCGGTCACAGTTACTCTCACAACACCTCCTCTTCCCACACATCAAACCAAGACACGATGCACAACTTGCGCAGAGGTTACCATTTCTAGAGCGTCGCAAACATATTAAATATGATCACAAAACCGTCTGCTTGCAGCCCACTCGTAATTCAAGCAATTGGAATCACATGTTGACCTTTTGTTTTATCTTTTATTACAGAGAAAATTCAAGCTGTGTGGGAATACGTCAAAGGTATGTAAAGTTCATGTAGCCATGTTCAGATTGAAATGATCACTGTTGAATGAATTAAATGGAATTCTAATTAATTTTCCAGCAAAACTGTGTCCATCAAACCCTGATGTTGATCTAAAGGTAGGCTTTGGTTTTGTCCCGAATTATGAAGCAGTTAATGGCAACAATGATTTTGACCAACTTCTTTCTATTTCGGTTTCAGGAAGTCCAACGTCAAGCCTGAAGATGTGAACAAAATTTGTGTAGTAATACATAATGGTTTACCTGATTGTGGTGGTGTGAAATGCTAATGTTACTGAAACTGCGTGTTCTATATTTATTTATAAAGGTGCAAGCAGCGACACATGAATGAAAGAACCTGCAGAGCTTGGACACTGTATAAGGAAAAGTGGTGCAGTCAAACGCAAAACTTTTTTTCCCAACAGCTGCAGATGCAAAAGCCATCACGGTTCATTATTTTACTCATTTTCAGTAACAACCTCCTTGGCCTCAGTGTTCTTTTATAAATCCTATTATTCCATCATGGGAACTTCATTTCTTTTGTAAAACTGTAAAAGGCTTTTTTAGCCTTAATGCAAAGTGTTATATCCCTGTGTGTTGTTCTGTGTTAAATGTGTCCTCATGTTCTGTACAATTTGTTTACAATAAATGCAGTATTTTGTTACTATATGTCTGTACAGGTACAGATTTGAAACCCCTTATTGTACAAAATTGCTTTGATTTTAAAGCTCGATAATTTCAATAAATAACATTTATGTAGTTATGCTTGATTCTGTATTCAGTGTTTTTCCACTCACTCACCTGTCAGCCACGCCCCCCTCATCATCTCACCTGTGGACCCAGCTGTTTTCCACTACCAATCAGGACTCTATACAAGCCTCTCCACTGCACTTTCACTTTGACAGATTGCTTTCTTACCCTCAAGCTCGTCAGAGTTCACGTCTTTTTTTGGATCACTGCTCTTTGTCCCCTGTTCGTAGTTTTTGTTTGTGGTTTCTGGGTTTTTTGTCTGAGTTTTTGTTTCAAGAAGATTTCCTTTGCCTTTAATAAAGGACATTACCATCACAGTACCATCTGTTCTCTTGTGTTGATGCATTTTGAGAAAGAATCAGTCCAGCAGGATTCAATATTCACGCTCAAAAGAACCGTACAGCTTATTTATTGAAGCTTAAAATATTTTTGACATCACACAGGCAACATGTAGACAAACATCTGGCTCCCACTTAAATAAAGTGATATGCTTGCAAAAATGCAGTCACAGTAATGACAGTGACTTTTAATACAACCTTTGTAAGGCGATATTTCAACAGGTTTCAAGAATGACATCCACCAAAGAAGGGTACAGTACTTGCATTAGAGGACATACAAAACAATTTAAAATATAATCTCTGTATTTACAGAATTTACAACACCATTCTCAAAATATCGTGGAAGGTTTTGTTTTTGAACATGACAAAGGGAAGGCGCAGTAGAAAATGTACATGTGAAGTGTTGCGCCTTTCTATCATCATATCAGCCTTTTCCCAATGTTGCTCTGAGTCAAGTATCTCGGTCGAGTCTTTTGTTTTTTGCTCAAAGAGAAAGCTTCGCATTGTGCTGTGAACCTCTAAGAAACTTCTTGGTAGGGCGACACTGAGGGCTTCCTCACGCGACTGAGCTGGATCTTGTCGTACACAGTCTGGGGCTACACAAGGGACAGAAGGAGGTAAAAAAAAACCATCTGTGTCACAATCACATGCAACAACAACATTTTTAGTAAGAAGTCATTTCTAAAGCACTTCATGCAACACTAGGAACAAATGTCACAACATTTTGTCCTTATCACGATTAGATGATCTGGTCTGTATATAAGCGAGGAAAGAGTAGCTTTAGCTGCTATATAATATATTCACCCCACCTCAAGAACCTCAAAGATAAAAGTTTGTCTCTTACCCCCAGTGGGACTGAGTTGCCTCTGTTATCAATGGTTTCATACACCGAGCATGGCTTCATGGTAGACAAGTTCTCCTGGAGGTTAAAATGTGGGGAAAACTTGTATTTCATCCTCTAAAACGATCACTGAATTCTTATATGAACCTGCATGGAGCCTACTTACATCCTCGATTGCAACCTCAGAGATGTCAGCATACACGGTCAGATCAGTTAATTCGCTGCCCGCTGGTAGATTTTAAAGAAATGAGGCAAAAGGAAGTGAATCAATAAACTTAGATAGAATTATACAATTAAAAAGGGGCATTTAATGGTGTTCAATGTAATGGTTTTTGTTTTTTTTTTACCTGGTTGACGTTTGCAGCAACAAACACCAATCACTATTGCAAGTACCACAACCAAAAGGCAAGCTGCACCTCCTCCTGCCATCAAAATGATAGTCTCTCGGCCTGGAAACAACGGCGTCATCACTGTTATTATTATGATCGTGGGAGAGAAATAGAAATATTTGTACAAGTTGAAACAGGAAACAGGAATCCGAGTACAAATCATAAAAATATAGAAATTTCTTTTTTTAGAAGTAGAAAGCAGCAAATCACACCAACATGGCAACAACTAGCAATCACAAGATTAATCATCAACATCATTTCTGTGGTCTATGCTTCATCCTGTACAGCAAGATGTTCGGTCTTTTATCAGCTCGACAGGATTCACATGGCAGATTTCATAACTAGATTTGTGACAATAACAACCAACGTGCAAGAAATCGCTTATGACTTGTGGTATAAACCAAAAAGCCAAACACTCAAAATATTGAGCTTTAAAGTCCTGTCGGAAACTTATTTAAGTATTAATTTCTTAGCTATCTATTATCTTAGTTTTCGATACCGGCAATACATTACAATGTTGTTTTCCCTCTTATCTGCACTTACTTGGTTCCTGTGTGTCGTTTCTGCACTTTATGATTTCAGATGCCGATATCTCACTGACATTGTTGTAAATTGTGCAGGTGAATTCAGTGTCTCCATCCTGCTGCCTGATGGCGTATTTCAGCCTGGAGCCACTTCGGCTTTGGTTCCTCACGGTCCAGTTGTATGTGACACTGCTGCCAGAGGTCGCACTGCACTCCAGAAAAACTGTACAGGACTTGTTCACGTTGTCCCAGGTGAGGTTGGATGTCAGGTCGGGTGGCTTGGTGATGGGCTCTAATGAAGCATTTGGGAGAAAGACATGTACATAAAAACACCAACAAATACATCATAGTATCACAAACATGGTATCATGACTGGGTGTGAAAGGTTCGTCCTGGGAAGACTCTTTAGACTGATTGGATAAAGGGTATTAATACATGGACTCAGGAACACTTTGTAAAACTGTTGGGTTTATTTTTACTGCGTCCCAACAATAAATATTTGAAGTATTGGACTAAAAATCAGTAACGATCAGAACATTATCTGGACCAAAAAGTGATAATCCATGAGCAGGCTATCTTTTGATAATCAGGAAAGAAGCAAAGACAATTCCTGACAATGGCAGGCTCAGTGACGAAAATCATATCAATCATAATAGGATAAAAAATACCAGCACCAAAAAATAAATAAATAGTGTGTGACCACAGTCTAAAACATTTGCTGATTGAATAAATACAGCATGCAAATATAATTTTATCTTGAGGCTTTGACAATGATGTTATAAGCTGTTGTAAACTATAAATAAAGCTCATACAGAGAGAGAGAGAGGGGAACCAAAAAAGGTCATTATATTGACATCTGCTCTGAATTTATTAATCAGTTTATCAATCAATTAAATAATTAAAAAAAAGATCATTCTTAAACAATTATTAGATTTCTTAACAAAAACAGAAATGTCTTACCATAAACTTGCAGAGTGATGATGACTGTTTCCCTTTGTTTATCACTATCCGCTGAGACAAATCTGAAATCTCCAGAGTCTTGGAGAGTCAGTCGTCTCAGGGTTAAACTGAAGTTTGTGAGGTTCAGGTCTGATCTGCCCTTGAACGGATGTATTTTAGAAACACTTCCATCTTTGTCTGCAATTGTAAAATCTCCATATCTCCAACTTGCAAAGGTGACCCCTTCAGCTGGTAAACATGATGAAAGCTCCACGGTGTCTTTAACTTTTTTATGGATGACCCTCTGACAACTGGAGGCCTCCACATCTGAAACACAGAGACAAGAGTATGAAGTGTAGAAGTATAATCTTTTTGACAGGTCACCATTTGTTTTGTTGGCATCAGAGGAGACTTCGGTTTTCATAGAGCGAGAGCAAAAAAGGACCAAATGACCTGTAACCACAGCCCCTACGACCAGAATGCAGAGTGTCAGTGTACATGTTAACATAGTTGACATAAAGTAGCGTAGGAAAGATGACAGAATGACCTGATGGATACCAACTTACGTGACATTCATGCATTCATGATACAACAAACACAAAATGGCATAAAATATATTCAAAGCTTGACAACATTACAACCTTGATTCCACAATAGTTGTCACACTTTGTAAAAAAACAAAAAAACAAAAGCTGTAAAAGAAACTGTGTTTCCTGAGTCCATGTATTAATTTTCTTTATCCAATCATGTGTTCACAAAGTGTTGAACCTCTCTCCATCCTTGTTTGTGAACCACTGAGTCTTTCCAGGATGAACCTTTCATACCCAATCATGATCCTCTCACCTGTTACCAATGAACCTGTTTACCTGTGGAAGGATCCAAACAGGTGTTTTTGGATCAGTCCACAACTTTCACAGTATTTTGTTGCTCCTGTCCCAACTTGTTTGAAAAATGTTGCTGTCATCAAATTCAGAAGAAGCAGCAACAAAAATCAATAAAGCTGATTATTGAACATTAAATATATTATCTATGTGCTGTTTTCAATTGAGTATGTGTCAAAAAGGATTAGCAAATGATCACATTCCGTTGTATTTATCTTCAACGCAGCGGCCAAACTCTTTTGGAATCAGGGTTGTACATGCATGACACGATATAACAAAACATAACAAGACATGACAACATGGCGTGATGTGCCACCAGCAGACACGATGTCTTCCTTCAGTGTTTGCCTGCGTCCTGTCTCCTCCTGCCAAACAGTCAGTACCGGCTTCATTCAACCATGACTTAGACTTTTCCATAACCAAAGCAATTTATTCCAGTCATCTGACTCAACTATGTACCAGGGGGAGGCTCAGAAAACATAAGGCGTGTTTTTTGGTCTAATTTTGTGGTTATTAAAAACACATTACTATGGATTTTATTTTTGGATTTCCGACTGATGATAAAAATCGAAAAAAAAATATTACTGTCAATTACGTGTCAGACTGACCGACTGAACCTGTAGAATCAGGAAAAAAAAACCAACAGCTTCAGAGACGTTGTTGTGGCTGTAAATGGAAATCAGCTGACACTAGTTTCATATTTTAGGACAATGATCTTTGCAGCTGACCACAGCTACCACTGGCTCATTTCCAAAGAAAACCGCAGACTCTGACCTCAGTGGCAAAAGCCCCAGTAAAGCTTCCATCACTTTCGGGCAGAGCTGCTGCTTCGGGTGAAGGCTGGACAGGTAGTGTCCACCTGCTTCTTCTGTCGTGTTGTGTGACAGTTGAAGGGTTGTTGGTAGGCCTCACAAGCTTTACACCAGAAATACCAGTCGTGACCTATGTGCTTGGTAGTAACTACACAATACCCAGACACTGATGACTTGTGTCTGCGAACTGTAAATAGAGCAGCGACAAGTTTACACTCTAAAGCACTCCTCTACTTCTGCAAATACCCCCTTGTTCCTGTCTAAGCAATCACTACATATGTGCTGCATGACCAACTAAGGTTTATCTGAATAATCAATCAACCTATATTTAACGTGTAATCTAAGCATCAGTGATGACAAGATTACACAATGGAAAACACAAATATCCAATCAACGGACAAAATCAGTTGAACCTTTTGGAGGAAGCTAATGGAAGATTTGAATACATTCCTAAAGTGTCCAAGAGGTATAAGAGTACTCAGATTTACGTCACATTGCAAGAGAGTCCATGAGTCTGCTTCATTAATACTAAATGCAGTCCTTCCAAGATCTGCATATATTACTACAAGTGCATTCGAAGGTATGAAAACACAACCAGTCCTTTCGAATAAAAAAAAACAAAGAGGAAGCGGCAGAAACAGAAAGGATGACCCATCCCTGAGTTGCGTCAAGATATTAGAATTTGTTGCCAAGCAGGAAATTTGCTGACACACAGCAAACCAAAAAAATGCAAAGCATATTCATAAATACAGACAAGAAGATCGAATATTGTATATGTTCATGACATCACAAACACCTAAAAGAAAAGTTTTATAAATGTCGAACACCATGAGAATATTGTGACCTTTTTTTTATCAGGAGAGAACGACTAATGCTTTTTGGACATTAAAGAGTCGGTGGCTTGAATTCGTTGCTTCAATTTGGATTCTCAAATCAGTGTATTACTACTGAAGCTTTGGAGCCATGGCTGCACTTACAGTCGTTATTTAAACGCCATCTTGCATTTGCAAACACAAGACGGACATGCCGTGTGCATCTTCCAAGGAAAACGTGTCATTTCCTACAATGACATGGGCACATCCAGTAAATTCTGGATTCTATTCTAAGCATGTGACAGTGCATCAGGCAAAAAAACAAAACAAAACAGTACTCATAACAGTATAAATACATCAACTTACGAACAGAGGTTTACGTACCGTTGAGGCCGACCCAAAGAAGCAGCACAGAACTGCATGTAAAGGCACAGCTCAGGCACCGAAGGCGACCACCAACCATCTCTGTGTGGAGAGGAACAACGTCTGCTTCCTCTTCTGGTCTGTCAAACTGTGCCGAGGCAAGTAAGAGCAAAAAAAAAAAAAAGAGAGAGAGAGAGAGGGTGGAGAGCGGGGGAAGGTTCCTGTCAACGAAGAAGCAGAAGACGCTGCCTGGCCTGGTCTGTGAGATAAAAAGTAGACCCATCAGAAAGAACACAAGTTAAAAATATGAAAAATGAGAGTTTAATAAAAAATCTTTGGTCAGAGCTTTTGACTAAATCACAGCTGTTATACATTAGATTGTACCATATAACCACTGCATTATTTGCTCCTACCAGGTGTTAAAAAATAAAAGTCTTCACTTGACTATTTGCTATTAACTGTGATATCAACTCCTAAATTCAAGCTGAGAACTAACGTGTCAACAGACTGTACGTGGTCTACATGTGTGAATATATGTTGAGTGTCCACATGAGAAAACTTTTGAGAAAAAAGAAGCCACATCCTGTCTTCAGATATTCCTCGATGAGGAGATGTGAAAGCAATGTTGGTTTCACACGGGCCCAGAGCAAATGTCATCAAAATTGCACAGGACGTTACATTAGTAGAGGCTTTATTGTGAGTATTACTGCGAGACCAAACGAAGAAACAGCTTCAGTTCTACAGCAGAAATACTCGGAGGATTGTCGAGGCATAGTCGAGTGTGGTGGATCATCAGCCTGCGGGGGCTTTTATTCACCACTGCCGGTCTCGACTGAGGTGAGAAATTTTCCAGAGAGGTGCAATGTTATCAATAGGCTGGACGATGTGATCATGACTTAAAGCTAGAAACAGTAGGAGGAGTATGGAACGACGTGGGGAGCCTGAACAGATGAGGAGACAGTTCCAGTAGTTCAGGCCGGACGTGACTAACACCTGGACAATCACCTGCAGCTAGTCCTAACCTCGGATGGACATGTCCCACATTCTGTTACGTACTATCTCGCTCCACACAAGGTGTAAATAAAAAGCTAAATACGTTCTTCTCTGCTGTTTCCTCTTCTTTGTGCTTGCACAAGGGCGCACAAAATTGCATGCATGTCAGGCAGATTCGTGTGTGGCCTCGAGTACCACATGAACGTAGAAGGAAATGACCCAGCCAGCATCGAGATAAAGACCATTTCTGTGGTTCATCACTGACAAATGACGATGCTGGTGTGAAAGAGGATGCTTGTCCACACTATATGTCTCATTAAATGTGTAAATTTATCTCTCGGAAAGAAGAGTCACCAAACTAGATCCACATCAAGATGGTTTTGATAGCTTGTGGGGGCAGAAGGAAGTCAAATGAAAATGGTTGCATGTAGTTTATAAATGAAGTTAGGCCCAAATTACATTTCAGCTTTTAACTGTGCAGCTTGAGGCTTGCATGAGAATTTCCTGACACACCTTGATTTGCTTTAAAATTCTGCTTAAAACTGATAAGACCGCAAATCTGGTTTTGTTTTGCCTACTGAGACAATACGGCATGGTCTTATCATTCAGAGGAATTAGCAAAAACAAAAACACAGATTGTCTCATGAAGTTCAAGAGCTGACATCCGAGGATCTGTTGGGATCATGTGAGCCGGAAAGGAAAACGCTGATATCATAAGGGGGCAACAGTAAGAACCACAACCCCTGTCACTACTGCAGAGTTTCTCAGCAGGCGGCGGTGGAAGACTGTGGTTTCACAAGTCTCAACAAGAAAAAAGACATAGATTACTGGTAGCATCGTCGGAACAGTGTCCGCAATAAACTGCAGAAACCTTACTGCCTGAAGTTTCTGATGTTTGTGCAGAGGTGGGCTCTGCACCACCTGCAAGCTAACGTGATTTCCTTTGAACTTTGAAGTGATGGACTGTTCACAGTTCGACCCTGGTGTGAAACCTATGATGTGAAACACAAGCAGAGAGCAGCAAACAAAACTGTGTGATGCTTCACAAAACTGCGTCTCAGTCGCAGACGTGTTACCTCTCCTTTTTGAATGACGGTTGGACAATAACACTGAAATCTTATCTACTCTCAACACTTTACAGACAAATTGCATTCAGTCTATGTATGTGTCAGTCTGTATGTATCAGTCTATGTATGTTCCCTTTTTCCCCCCAAATGTTTTGTAAGTTTAAAACAATCTACAATGCTTTTCAAAAACCTGGCACCATTGAAAATTTTCATTTATATTGGTGATATTTTACAATTTTGACTGTTTCTCAATCGTACAGACTGAAATAGTTCAATAACTACTGCCATGAAAAGCCGCACAGGTCCTGGTCTCCAGAGGATGGAGCCTACTAATTCTATTGATCTTCTGATTCTTCCTCTTGTGCCACCATGAGGACGACATTTTTTTTTTTTCATGAGTTGTCTCATCAGGTATTGGTAGGCTTGGTGTTACGTGGATAAATCCTGTTAACTTTGTTGCTTAACATGGCAGCAGATTCTTTGTCTTGTTATTGCACTTTTATGCATTCAGCTTCTACTCAAAGGGCCTGCAGGCGTTTTCGTAAAAAAGATGTACAAATCTCAAAAAACTATCGTCTATCTTTGTAAAGTAAGGCTAGAGAGAGAGAGTGAACATGGATAGAGGTTCATATTCTAGCCAATATGAAATCAGCTATGACACTTTTTTTTTTACTTTAAATGATTCATGCAAAACTTTTACCCTGTAAGTTAAATGTCTGCTTTCTCCTCAGCAGTTCCAGAGCACAAATAAATTGCGTTTTGTTTTATGCACGTCTACAGAGCATTACACATTGAACACGGTGGCTAAAAGGAGTCAGGGAGTTGTTTTCAGGTCATTTCCTTTTATCTGAGTCATGATCATCGAGTGGATCAAATGTGTCAACTTCTTTTCTAGGAACTTTTCATACAGCCGACCCTCCTCTTTCTTCTTCTTTCTCCTCTGTGTGACAATATTTTCCATTTCCAAAATGTTTTTCCCATTTAGATGACGTCCATTTGCAAGTTGTCCCTTTTGCACATTCAGAAAGATCAACTGACCCACTGACCGTTTTGTTAGTGAAATCATGAAGTGTAACATGAACAGGGTTGCTGACATTTCTTTTGAAAGGAGAAGTGATAAAATAAAACAATGCTGGTCAGTGAGTCATTAAAGAAACAGAACCAAGACCCACCCTGATCCTTCAAATCCTGAAAACTCTGAAACACAACCCAGGTGAGTTCAAAAGTTTATTCTTATATTTCACAATAATAAGGGATGCACATTGTTTGCCCATATGGAGGGAAATTATTTTGGTTTAAACATTTAAAATGGTTGAACACAGTCTGTGAAGAACTCTTATGCAATGATATGAACAGTTGAACACATTAAGGTTGCTCATGCATTAAGTTATGCATCATATAGGCACTTGCTAGTGCATCTTTGTGACATGTGACCACAAGAACCACAAAGCAGCAGAGCAACAGAAAAACCACATGGCGCCACCAAGTGGCTCAAAATATAAACCCACATGCATGGAAAATGACACAAGTGAACAATACAAAACTGACAGCAATTTTGAAAAGTGCTTCTGGCTGCTTTTAACACTGCAAAAGGTCAAGGTTTTAAAAGATTTTAAAAAAAATAAGGGGTCCACTTTTTCCTCCACAATATAGAGGCAACTATCTTTGAGTTGAAAGGATGGATTAACATACATCCATCTCAATCTGTCTCATTTGAAAAACAAAGTTGATGTCCTTCAATTTCCTTTCTCTCAATTCAATACATTAGCCCATTCCGATCTTTAGTATATAGAATCAAAAAATCATGGAACAATCACCTGGGTACCAAAGCTCTTACTATTCCAAGTTATATGTGAATGTTGTAAGAACATGAATGTGCATCTCTTGTTTTGCTGATGATGCCCTTCTCTTTATGGACCTGGAACAAAAATAAGAGGAAGCAACAGGGAAAAAATGAGCAAACATTACTCAAAGCGGTTTGTCAGATAGCTAAACTTCTGGATTACTTGAGGTTTGTTTGCGTGATGAGCAGAGAGGTGGGTGGAGACAGATTACATATTAATTACATATTCATAGACGAACAACAAACAGGCAACGTTAAAGAGCAACATCTAAACCAATGTACGGCATGAAGGGATTCTTTTAATGAAAAAACAGGCAGAACAAAGCAGAGAGTTTAGAGGTTTGATCAATGACAGGAGAGGATCTTCATGTGCAGCTATGTCTTTTAGGTGGCAAAAATGTGTACCCTCAGTGCTCTTATTTTGAAATTTTTTGAGAGATCTGCATGTAAATGTAACATATTTTTTCATACCTACAGTATTTTGCATTCATTAAAGATCTTATATTGCTTACTCTGCTTGCCACGATCATTGAGACAAACTGATGGAGATGTGACTTTACTGTACTTGACTTTTAACCACTTGGTTATTGAAAAGCCTCATGATAATCACATTTATGCTGCACCTGTTCCAGCATCTTCAGAAGCTCCTATTGTTTCGTAGATGCAGCCATCACCTACAGGTTGGAGATAGTCAATGTAAGGTTTGGTGCAATTTTAGTTAAATGGTTAAAAAAAATAGCTGTGAAAGCAAACAGGACTGAAAGGACTGACCATGGAGGAGAATGGAGTACACATGCTGTTGACCTTCATCTGCGTTGACCGTTTGAGGCTGTTGGAGCCTGAAAGCAACATGTCCAACAGCAAGCATTAAATAGTAAATATATAGAGTAGTAAATATATAATAGTATATTGCTGATGTTAAGCTGTAGATGAAAAGCGTCCCGACCTGCCACGACACAGATCTGTGAAAAAGAAAAACATTGCATGTTTTGTTTTTGGTTGCAAATGAAACCACTGCTCAGTTTCATGACTTGAAAATCATTCAGTGATTGTGAGTGGGCTCGAACATCAGCAAGAGGAGGACTTACCCTTAGTCTTCAGCAGGAAACACAGCGGTATAATAATCAGCAAACTTCCAACAACTGTCCCAGTGACCAACAGCACAAGGAATGAAAAGCTGAAGACTGCAATGATAAAAAATAGTATGTCAACAAACTGTAAAAAAAAAAAAAGAGAGAGAGAGAGAGAGAGAGAGAGAGAGAGAGAGAGAATGAATAAGAAACCAAGAAATACAAACAGGAATCTGAATTAAAAAGTAACCATAACAAAAAGCCAAATGACTTAAATAGTAAAATCTCATATATATACATATAATAAGTAAAGCAATGAAATCTGTAAGCAGATGAATTAGCTGAAACAAGAACAGCTGGAAGTGAAATAAAATTAAAAGTCTAAATTGCCAGATTTTGATTCGAAATGATGCAAAAAAATCTAATTTTATTTAACCAACTCATGTGATGCATGCAAACAGGATGAACCCTCAGAGAACTCGTCCTGACATTAATACCTGCAATACATACATTACTCTTATCTGCACTTACCTGGTTCTTGTGTGTCATTGCTGCACTTTATGATTTCAGATGCCGACATCTCGCTGACATTGTTGTAAATCATGCAGGTGAAGTTGGTGTCACCGTCCTGCTGCCTGATGACGTATTTCAGCCTGGAGCCTCTTCGGCTTTGGTTCCTCACGGTCCAGTTGTAAGTGACACTGCTGCCAGAGGTCGCACTGCACTCCAGAAAAACTGTACAGGATTGTTTGTCCCAGGTGAGGTTGGATGTCAGGACAGGCAGCTCGGTGATGGGCTCTAATGAGGCGGTGGACAGAGAGAAAGTCAAGACAGTAACAGTTGTAGCAAGAGGAGGAGTTCTTCCTTGGATTCTTGGAAATGTTGTGTGCAACATTCCAGTTTCTGAGTAAATCCCTCAATTCGCTTTAACGCCTTCAAAGTATCAAACAGGACTTCTGAGACTCAGCATTGAACTATGAGATTGTCAGACACATGATGAATCAAAGCAGCAGAAGCAGAGATATTAGCTTCTTTAATTCCACGCATTCTTCTGCCTTGTCGAAATCTACATTACCCACAATGCAACACAGCCACTGACAGTCTACACCCTGCTTTTTATTGTATTCTTACTTGCAAAATTTGACAAAACAGGAATCCTACCATGAACTTGCAGAGTGACGATGACTGTTTCCCTTTGTTTATCACTGTCCGCTGAGACAAATATGAAATCACCAGAGTCTTGGAGAGTCAGTCGTCTCAGGGTTAAACTTAAGTTTGTGGGGTTCAGGTCTAATCTGCCCTTGAACTGATGTATTTTAGAAACACCCCCATCTTTTTCTGCAATTGTAAAATCTCCATATTTCCATATTGCAAAGGTGACCCCTTCAGCTGGTAAACATGATGAAATCTCCACCGTGTCTCCAACTTTTTTATGGATGACCCTCTGACAGCTGGAAGCCTCCACATCTGAAACACAGAAGCAAACAAAAGAATGAGTACAGCCATTTTACTCAAAGATAAAAAGGCCTCAAAATCAAATATTGCTCTTTGGGGGTGGGTGGGTGAGTTGGTGGTAAATGTTTCCTCCCCTTCAACCAGACAGCAGCAGCTTCTTGCACAATTTTCAAAGTCAAATTCAAACCTTCGTAAATATAATCTAAGACTCAATTTTGAATGTTCATCGGCCTTAAACTGCAGATTTAATACGTACAACAAATTTTATTTTTAGACCTTTAAAGAATTTTTAAGGACGGGTGGGAAACATTAATAAATTATGATTTATTGGGGGGGAAACATTTGCAAGATTTTATTTTCAAGCAGACAACTAACATAAATGATTTTTTAAAGAGACACTGAGGCAATGAAATGCAATAAACCAACAGTCGCTAATACAATAAAACACACGACCCAGACGATACAGAAATAACCAGGAAATATTGTAAGCATGACCGTCAGACTTCAGCTGCACAGTTCTAAGCTCAGACCTCAGCCAAACAAACGACTCACAACAGTGAAACTGCACAGATATAATGACCAGAGGTTTGCATACCGTGGAAGGAGACCCCGAGCAGCAGCAGAGCACCGACTAGAAGCAGGTCGAGCATCGGAGGCGATCACCAACCATCTGTGAGAGGAACAGTGTCTGTTTCCTCTTATGATCTATGACACTCTGCTGCGGCTAGTGAAGAAAAAAAAAGTTGATGTGGCTCAGAGAGAGCAGACAATGCAGTCTGGCTGGGCCTGATGAAAAATACTTAGACTTCAACAAGAGATTAAAAAAAAAACAAAAAAAACAAAAACAAAAAAAACAAGAGATCATGAGTTAGATTTTTGAAAAATTAAGGTCTGCCATTTTACTGTCACATTATTTGTCTTTATATTGGCAAGTGACAACATAAGTGTTGAAGATTTGCTGCATCACCACAAACCCAGGTCCTTGGCTACATTCATTCAAGGGCCACTTTCCTCTATCAGTGAAATAGATTCCTTAAGAAAGCATGTTGATAACAAGATACCTGCTGTCAATGCCAAATACAAACCCACAGCTCAACTGATGAATGAGTCCTAAAATGTTAGTATGTCATTACAAATGATGCTCGTATGTTTCATGGATGTGCAAGAATGACTTTTGTTCATACCGTTGTTTTTACTTATCATTTTTAGGGACCAGTCACAAACATTTGCATAAGAGACAATCCATCGTTGCAGTGGGCAGAAAGTGTAGACCTGTTAAAGCCACTGTGGTTGTTAGAGTTTGAGTTCTGTGTAAAAGGGAAGGAAGGACAGACCCAGTTGGAGACCATGAAAAAATGTCATATTTATATGACATGTAACACCTCTTCTCTCTCTCTGCTGCATTATTATTAGTGACAAGTGGAAGATTTCCTCCGAAGCAGAGCAGCAGAGCCACAGTATCGGAGCTGGATGTGAAGATGGGGCCCACTTTGCTCTGTGTGCTGGTCTTATTGTGTGAGTACGTCACTGAGTTTACACTGTCGGCACTTTCAGGTTTTTATCACTTGTAGATGAGATGAGATGAGAGTTTGTGATTTGGTCCAGAGTGGAGGACTGTGTTCAATACATGAGTTATTTCAGAACACATGTTTGTACAATGAATGTGCAGTAAATGGTCTAATGGTCTAGAATTTCATTTACAGCTTTTCTTATTTGATGGATTTGATGTTTGTTTCCTGTCTCTTTACCAGCTCACAGAATATCTTCTCACTGACGTGTGACAGTGTTGATGGATAAATATTAGTTGCCCCTGATGAAAGTGGACTTTAAATGCCGTTAATATTGATCTGATGAAGTTCTGATCTGTGTTTTAGTGCTGAACACACTCCTCTGTGAAGGTCAAGGTAAATTGTCTTTGTTTCTTATTTTTAAACGTTCACTCATTATTCATCATTTCATCACCTACGTTATGTCTCTTGATCACTTCCTCTTTTTGTTTTTTCGTGTACGTAACATTTCACTGATTGTATCTCTGCAAACTGTGAAATGACTTGATTCCTGCTGAAGAGTTATTGTATGTACATTTATGTAGGGAGACCTGATCCTGTGATTCTGACCCTCATGTCAAGCTGTATGTTCCCTCAGTCCGTTGCCTTCATACACATTCATTTTCCTCTCAAGTTTTATTTTTTCTCTCAGCATGTGGTATGAAGCTCAGTACACATGACCATCTGCAGTGATGTGCTTTAAATGACCAACTATCACACAATGAGAGAAGGAAAATTAGAAAAAGAAGAAAAGACCAGCAGTTTACATCAAAAGAGTCAAATGAATGAAAAGTTGGTTTTCACAGAAACCATGTGATCATGTTTCTTTGTGAGAGTGAAACACAGGACTGGACTGTAAAACTGAACCCGTCCTTGATGTATCCTGCAAAAACCCACAGAAGAACAAAGATATTCTCACTTTTTAAAATGGGTAAATGTGCTGATCTGGGAAACAGAAATTGTAAATGTGAGTATAAATGTTTGACTTCTGCAGCTTCATTTACTGGAACATGTTCAGAAACCAGCCTGTGTGACAAACTAGACATTAGAAACAAGACTCACAGTTATCAAAATGTTCTGTCACATTGCTGAGGTCAAACAGTCTCTGTTCTAAATGCATCCTGTTTGAGACTGTTAGTTCAC
>JBBMOC010000182.1:158236-364946 GCA_037975185.1 Centropyge bicolor | reverse complement strand
ACAATAAATCCTCTCTATATAGCTACTAACTTGCATTCTACTTATATTTCCTTTGTTACCCCCTCTTAGCAGAAATAAATCCACCCCTACTTCCTCCAGCATCCAAGGCGGAATACTAGAATATGGAACAGTAGGACTGACTCTTATATTCCCTATTCCTGTTTCCTTAGCTGCATCTTCTATTGTCCAACTAAAACTCTTCAATTGCTGTTTCTCTTTTTCTTGGTAGGTTTGTAATATGTTCCTAGTAGGATGATCGTCATTTTGTCCCTTTAGATTTGCCCAGTAATTTAAAGCTAATTGCATTCTTCTTATTTCTAATGGCATTTCATTCATCTCAACCTGTAATGCATCTATTGGTGTTGTTTTAACAGCACCACAGCAGATTCTCAAAGCCTGGGACTGAACTCTATCTAACTTGGTTAATAGTGATTTTGATGCAGATTGATACAAGATGCAGCCAAAGTCTAGTACAGATCTAATTAATGCAATGTATATTGTTTTTAATGAAAGCCTGCATGCTCCCCATTCTCTTCCCCTCAGACATCGAACTATATTGTTGGGGATCAACTTAATGGGCAGTTTGGCTATCGATAAGAATTAATAATTATCAGAAATAATTATTAATTCTATTAAACAATAGGATCTGATATATATCAGATCACCTCGGGGCACCACCCTCAACAGTACACTGCCTTACACAGGGCACCGTTATATTGGGAAAATGATAGCCGCTTCGTTGTTACAGTTTCATAAAATGAAGGATTTCGGAATTCTTGGCGGAGCAGAGGTTGGTATCATTCACTCTTGTACAATATTAAAGACACAACATGTATATTCACAAGCATTTATTAACAAATAATAAAAGCAATATTAACATACACATACTAATCTAACATGTACTGTATACAAGTGTGTGTGTGTGTGTGTGTGTGTGTGTGTGTGTGTGTGTGTGTGAGTGACTAAACAAAATGGCTGATCAAGAAGGTGTCAGGCCGCAAGGCCGAGACAAAAGGCAGGCTACGCACAAGATGGCCGACTCTAAGGATGCTGCCGGGGGAGGGAGAGTGCGTTTTTGGTTAAGCCTGTGTGCCTATGTGTAAAATGTGTATGATAGAGGGTGTCAGGTTAGTAAAGAGAAGTGTAGCATGCAAACCCTGTGTCAGTGTGAAGCATAGCTAACATCAATTTACAGTTGGTGAACTAATCCTACTATCATCACATCAATGAAGCTCAATGACAAATTCAATCAACACATGTTCATGAAAGTCAAACAGTCTTGTGCTTAGCTATGTTTAGCTTAGCTTGTCTATCTATGCCCAGTGTAGTTACCAGTCCTTTGAGGGAGAGGAAGCTTGTTAGCTGGGGATCCTGCGGTTGTGGAGGATCCGAGCTGAGTTGCAGACTTTGGTTGTCCAGGTCAGAGGAAGCTGGTTGCTCTTTGATTACAGTTAGCAGCTCTGTGCCAACTGGCTTTGTCGTTCCTTGTTGAAGTCCTGCACTGCACTTGTCAATTTCCCGGAGGGAACCTCCCAAAGGGATTAATAAAGTACTCTGTCTGTCTGTCTGTCTGTCTGTACATATTTTTTCACTGCTGCATTGGTGTTGGTAATAAACCCATCAAACGGGAGTTTTTGGCTGGACCATCATTTTTCCTGGTATCCTGCGACGAACCCGCGACAATAATACGCGGGAGGGGTTAAGGACCTATAAATAGCATGCAGTTCTGCTCTTCGGTTGTTGGAGTTGGAGTTGTTGGAGTGTGATGGTGGCAGTAGTATTGTGGTTGTATACCGAGAGTTCCTTTGTAGATACTTTTGTTGTTGTTCTTGTTTTGTTTTTTTTTGTTCCTGGCACCCTTTTTTCCTGCACTGTACATATTTTTTCACTGCTGCATTGGTGTTGGTAATAAACCCATCAAATGGGAGTTTTTGGCTGGACCATCATTTTTCCTGGTATCCTGTGACGAACCCGCGACAATAATACAAAGCTTCTTTGTGAGCAACTTTGTTAAGATAAGATAAGATAATTCTTCATTGATCCCCCATAGGGGAAATTCGGGTTGTTCCTAGAATACCGGGAAATAAGTAAACTCACGTAGCACAGCGAATTTCACGCATGGCACTAGTTTAACCATGATGTCACAAGCTGTGCCAAGATGTGACCTGGCCTGCACTGTCTGCACGAAAACCTCTCTAGTTTTGTTCTGCTTCACTTTATCAGAGTCAAACTTTGCAGAGAC
This sequence comes from Centropyge bicolor, assembly GCA_037975185.1. Lineage (NCBI taxonomy): Eukaryota > Metazoa > Chordata > Actinopteri > Pomacanthidae > Centropyge > Centropyge bicolor. The sequence goes on along the minus strand of JBBMOC010000182.1, from coordinate 362,704 downwards.
AATGCTCACATATTGTGCTATGATTTGATAGAGGTTTAGAGCTGCAGCTAGCGGCATTTTAAAGGCATTATTATCCTAAAAGTGCTTCTTTTTTTTTTTCAGGCGAACCTGAAATTTTTCATTTGTGCTGTGTGCCATCTTCATTTACTCTTACCCAGTAACATATATACTGATATTTACATATCTGAACAAAACTTACAAGTGTTCCCTTTATTATTACACAAGAATTATTCAAATAGACCTGGTAGTTGCAGAGATAAACTCATTTTATTATGGGTATGTAATTTTCGAGCAGAGGCCTGAAAAATAGCTTAGGGCTCAAGGGGTTAACACTGCAGGAGTTTTGAGACAGCGCTAATGCTGCATTCAAGATATGTCAAAGTTTCTGACTTGTAAGTAGTGTGTAGGAGCTATTCTTCATTTATGTTGTGCAAGTTCTTTATTTTGGCCACAAGGGTGCATTGTAGTTTTTGTTTCTCTGTTTAATGAGTAACCACCCATCAGCTGCTCAGCAGCAGCCATAAAAAATGAGCTGAAGATTGGTATATGAGTTGAATGGTGGTGGGGAGCACAACAGTTCTTCCCGACAGCCAGAGGAAAGCTGGCGCTTTTCAGTTCAACATCACCTTCATGATAAAGTTGGGGTTTTTTTATAACCTTTTTGTCTTTTTTTGCAATAAATGGAAATATCACCCAAAGAGAACAGCTTTTTTCAGCGGATTTTTTTCAACCAATAGCGTTCATTCGACCCGCCTCAGCTCCACCCTCGCTCCACCTCTTTGTCCATATTTGGAGTAACCGGAGGTAGGCTACCAAGATGGCTACGCACTACAATTTGCTTCATTTTTGCTCTTCAGAAACCTATGGGTGACGTCACGGACACTACGTCCATATTTTATACAGTCTATGAGCCACACCCAGCGTCTTCCCACAGGCTCCGACGGCTCATAGAGGAGCAGGAGCTATCTGACCTGTGGAGGGGTTTTAACAACAGCAGCAAGATATCTTGTTTAAGTATATCATACTAGTCATTTTTAAGTGACACTAACTTAATTTTGCTTATTTGCTTTAACTTATATGCACAAGTACATTTCACTTATTCTTTTCTTGTTCACAGTACAAATAAAAACAAGTAATGGTAACTTAATGATTTTATTAAATTCACAATAAAATCTTTAACTTATCTGTACACAATTATTTACTTAACTGTAACTTGAAATTTTCAAGTCAAATAAAGTTGTACATACTTACTCAAAGTAAGATGTGAAACCGATTACATAATTTCTTTCAAGTAGCTACAACTCAAAATCTCTATATACACACACAAAAGTTTTGAGCAAGCATACAAAAACTTGGTAACTCAGACAATTTAAATGCAACTCACCTTTTATTGAGCAACCATCAAATATTAAACAACAATATATAAACTGTTTTTGAAAATTCTTCCCTTATATATCCTAAAAACTTCAAAAAGTGCAACAGCCAAGTGAAATGGGCAGAGTGATCTTAACAATCACTTGTGAGGTATATAATCTGATATAAAAAAAATCTGTAGCATGTCCAGATGCTTAAACCATCAGTTGTTGCAAACTATACTGCAATATGCTTACTTTTATAGAGGAATCAATGATGGAACTGATTATGGACCAAAGTCTGGTTGGTTAATTCAACAAATCAAATACCTTACAAATTCAAAGTATTTCACAACACATTGATGGCAGATGAAATTGTGTTAAAATCCAATATCACCAGAAACACTTCTGCTCATCAATTTACAACATACCCCATGAAGACCTATAACACCTACAAATAGCAAAAAATAAATAAAAGCATGGCAAAATACTTTGCATACCGTTTTAGACATGTTTAGTAACACTCCCTCCAATTTGGTGTGAACAGTACATTCAGACTAACAAGAAAAGAATATGAATTGTCTCTCAAGTGGAGGACCAACTTTGTCAACTCTGCTTGCTCAAAAATGCGATTACTCCACTGCAAAAAGGTCATTCTTAAGGCTCAGCACCCTGGGCCTCAACTTCCCATCTTCCAACCCCATCAACACTTTCTGGGAGAAGTCAAAAGTGTTGGCCATGTCTTTCGGATAGCTCAAATGTAGTACATAAATCAATGCAAAAAGCATGATATATGCATCGGCCAATGTAGGCATTTCAATTACAATGTTACCCTCAATTGCGACTGCAGTCTTGCAGTTGAAGTCTGCCGTTGAATTGGCACAGATCAAGACGAGGCCAACCGGTGTGTCATCAATCTCCGGTTCATCTGACTGCGAGGGCTGTAGGATGAGAGAGACAGAGAAAGAGGACAAACACCCTTTAACATACCACAACTACGTGTATTGCAACACAATACATAGACATTGCTTACAATGATGAAGACAGTCTGCTAACTATAGGGTGTGTGTGTATGTGTGTGTGTGTGTGTGTGTGTGTGTGTGTGTGTGTGTGTGTGTGTGTGTGTGAGAAAGTGTGAATCTGCATAGCGTCCAGAACATTGGCAGAGGAGATCAATCAATACAGACAGACAAACAGAATATCGTTCAGCATTGCCGCATTTTGAGTTTGTCAGAAAGATCTTTCAGCTCTAATTCCATCTGAGAGGAGGAGACAGCAAGGTGAAGGCAAAGGTAAGACAGGAGGGAGTAAGATGGAGAAAGAGAGGGAGAGGCAGAGAGAGAGAAAAAAAAGGGGTGAGCGCTGTCAACCATGATAAGCTGTTTCATGGCTCCTCTCGCTGCTAATTCTAATTGATTATTGTGAATGTGCCGATTAAGAAAAGTAAATAAATATTGCTCTTTTAATGATGACAACTACAGTTTAGCTTGGTTTTAACTGCAAGGCCCCCAGTGGACTCCTGGTCTCCTCGCACACCCGATACACAGGAACAGCTCTCAACTACACTGACTGCCCCCTCCCTACTTTTCCTCCAAACTGTGTGAAATTCTTCTTACAGTATTAATTTTGTACAACAGGGGAGCACATTCTCCCCATGAAAATAAACAGCTTAATTCCATAACATTCACTGAATGATTATATTCAACACATAATGTAGAAATAAAGCCAGACAATATTCAATAGTTGTTGAGTGTGATAATTAATACGTTGCTCATTTTCTGATTTTCATCCATTATATACCCTACAATAACAAATCAGAAATTTTTATGGTATTATTCAAAACTTGCAAGCAGAACTTAAATTATATCTGAGCAGATGAGTATCAAATTTGCTTATTTCTTACGGACACAAAAAAGCTTTTGGTTAAACCATAAATTGTACTTTTCAAAATCAAGTTTTTCCTTTTTTCTTAAAACTTCTGAAGATTTAATGTGCAAACTTACATCCCACAGCTTCAAGAACTTGGAGTCGTCCTCACGCAGATAAGCATGGAGAGCACGAAGAATAGCAGCACGTTTGACATTCACGTCAACTTGTTCCTTTAGTGAGAAAACATTCTTTTTACACTTTTGATGCTAAACAGCAGAGTCAAACAATGCTTCTTTATATACAAGGTCATTCCATACCAACTCACCTAAGCCTGTCTGTCTGCTGTGTGTCCTATGTGGACACACAGCAGACAGACAAGTGTACACTTGGGCTGAATTCACATTAAATCCAGCAGTGATTCACAAAGGATTGTTTTTGTGCTGTAGACTGTAATCACTTTGACACAATTTACCTCTCCATTACTGTATTCTGTGATTTTAGATGGATCATTTCATGAGTTTGCACAGAATGACCCATACTACAGGAAAAGAGTCCCCCAAGGAGATAACAGTTCAAACAAACACTCTACTGTACTATAGTTATCAAGCACCAGGAAGTGTAACCAACTTACCAGTAGGTCATAAGTACTGAAGAGCTGATTAAGAACTTCAGCTGCTTTCCCTGTGCGTGAAGCTTTCTTCCGGAACAAGCTCTGAAGACGGGGCGTATGTCGATCCAACTCAGCATAGAAGTGGTTTTTCAAGTTAATGTTTGTGATCCTGTGAAACTCAGAACAGATCTGCACAAATACAGAATTACATTTTAATATTTGTATTTAATATATGGGGCCTGTAAAAAAAGAAGAAGAGACAAATAATCCTACAATACTGGCAAATCATTAGCCTTATACTTAAATTGCTTCTCAGATTTGGGGTTACGCAGACACTTGACTACAATTGCAGAAGCCAAGTTTGATGCAAGTCTTAAAGGGGAAGTTCGGTATTTTTGAGCCTGGGGTCTGTTTTCATATGTCCTTTCATACATGTGAGTGATGGAGAAAGGAATTTTCGAGATAGCTCCAGTATTTAGCCGGGCAGTCAGCCTAGCAGCTCAGTTAATGAAAAGTATCAGGCAACTGGGCTCTTCTCCACACTGATGGGCTCAGATAGTCTTTGTTCTTTCTTTCGACTTTCGTTCATTTCCCCTCTCAAGTATGTTGTAGGACACTCATTGAGACTATCTGAGCCCATCAGTGTGGGGAGAAAAGCTCGTTAAAGGTGAACTTTGACGCGGGGGCCAGCTGTCCCACACATTTCGTTAGCTGAGCTGCTAGGCTGCCTGTCCGGCTAAATACTGGAGCTATCTTGAAAATTCCTTTCTCCATCACTCACATGTATGAAAGGACATATGAAAACAGACCCCAGGTTGAAAAATACCGAACTTCTCCTTTAAGTAATAGCCACACAATAAAACTGAAATATAGTAGAAATATATTTTCACCTGGGAGTCCATTTTAAGTGCAGGCCAGCGTTCCAGGGTCTCGCCAACAGGTAGGCCATCATTGATGACCTCATTCCGCCGCAGGGCAAAGGTAGTGTGTATCAATTTTGCAATGAGGGAAAGGTTTCTGTCAGTCATCTTCACCTGATCTATAACTTGAAGTCTCAACTGCTCAAGACTTCCAGCATCTTCACCTCTTGGGAAGTTTGGGAGAAACTTCTGCCCTTTTTGGTCTTTTGATATTAGTGTGGGGAGCTTCTCTGTCTGGGTAGTTTCTACTTCTCTTCCCAGAATTTACAGCTATCTCATGAAATCCTGCCCGACTCAACCTGGTACGGTAGTTCCCCATCTTGAACTTGAGACTGTTTTTCCAACCAAACCATCCTGTCTGAGATCCAGACATGGATGTTTGGTGACAAGTGCCTCTGCTACCTGTGGCAAAGCGGCGGTTGTCAATGTATGAATTTTGGTTGTTGTCCGACAACGCCACCTGGGGAGTCTCACCCCAGGATATACTCTCAAGTAGCCAAATAGGAGAAATTAAGGCTGCACAGGTTCGAATGACCATGGGGGCAGGAGACAGTGTTCACAGATCAACAATCTTTACTAAACAATACTTGCTAAAAACACAGTTCCACACACACTGTCACACCTGATCATACGTACGGGACCAAGGGGAGGGGTATGGACGGTGCTGGTTACCTCGACGGCCCGAAACCAATAAGGGGAGGAGAAACTAAATAACACCCGTGACACTGCACACACACAAACTGAAACGTGAAGAACCACCACCAGGGATTGGGTCGCCGCCTGGAGCCCACAGCACCTGCCCACAGGGAAGGAGGGGAGAATAAAATAGTCACCTGTTTACTGGTATTGCAGCACACACACCAAACACAACAAACAATATAGAAACTAACAAAATGAATTAACTTTTCAACTATAAACAAAGCAAACAATATGAATAAGCAAACAAAAACAACCAACAGAAGTCTAATGAAATTAAATCAATGTTCAAAGGAAATAAACAATTATATTAATCAACCATCAATAACCAAAAGGAATGAATGCCAAAATAAAGAATAAAGTAAAGAAAGTTATAACAGCCGCATTGAGGCAGCGGTAGACAGTGGAACTGGAGAATATTAAAATGATACCAACAATAAAACAGGCAGTCAAGGCCAGATCAAAAGAGGGGGGCCAAGACAGCGAGAGACAGGGAGAACCAAAACTAAATAAAGTCAGCCACGCCGCGCCACGCCACGCCACGCCGTGGACAGATAGTCCCGGAAGGAGGGAGAGAGAGAGTGGCGGATGCGCCACAACCGATATATAAAAGGTGTGTGGCCCCGCCCAGCAATCAGCGGGACAAAATAAATCACAGCGCTGCACTGAGAGGGGCGGGGAACAGTGCACCTGCTACATACCATTGAAAATTCCCTATCATTCCCTATCAAGTATGCCATGTTTTTGGCCCCTGGATAACTTAAGAGTTTTCCCTGTTCTCTCAAATGTAACATTTCCCTCCCCCAGTACAAGTTCTACCTCAAAGGAAAATGTGGGCACTGGAAAAACATCAGGCCATTTCTCAGCCCTGACAAGGGTCATGGCATGGGGCAATATGATTGTGTCATCTGATGCAACTGAGCTGGCATCATTTTCTGACCTCATAACTTTTAGTACAGCTTTCTGTGGAAGCTCCTCAATGTCTACCAGGGAACATAACTGCCCGTCAAAGTCTGGGTCTTCGTATGATAAGCTAAGTCAAAGTCTAGCTTAAATTTTTCTTTTATCATGGTTTTCAGCTTATCTACGGATTCTGGATGTGAAGATAATGTCAACTTTCTAACAATGTCTGTGGAAATATGGACATGAAGCAGAAAGTTTTGAACTGCAATTTCCTGTAATTAGAGAGGAACAAGAAGAGAGAAAGAATGGATAATGAGGAACAAGCAAATTGACAACAACAAATCAAGCCATGTGGAGTACACGTACTTGATTTTTTGAGCCGATGTCAATATTAAGTAGCAAAAAAAAAAAACAATATTGGCCATATAACGCACTGTGCGAGAATTTCTTAATGTATAGGAGTGAGGATATTATACGGTTTAACAATAAAGTTTGTTGTTTCAAATTGCATCGGTGCACTGAAAAAATAAGCTTCAATGTGAATTGAGTTATTAAAATTCAAAATCTGTGAGAGGCCAATATCATCCAACACTTTCGAACAACTGATATAGCAGTTAGGTACAAGGTGTCATTAACATCAAATGTGTACTATTTGCCAAAAAAAGTTAGAATTTTCCAGAGGCGAGACAATATAGCAGTTGGCCAATACGAAAACTTTTAACACAATGCAAAAAAGATGACTGGGATAATTTGCAATGATTTAATTTCCAATGAATTTTACTGTTTCACTAAACTGCTATTATTTTAGACAATATCATTTATTGTTTAAGTGTAAAATGCCTAGACTCTGTTGTATATCGTTGTGTTTGATAACCACATTTGACGAATCATTGCAAACAAGTTTGTGTATAATAAGCCATTACTGCATATAGATATCATAATTCTTTTCCCTACTTAATGTTGGTTTCCTCAAAAATTGCATTTTGATTGAGCTTGACAATTTACTGGGCTTGTCATGGTGTGTAATGGCAGTGCCACAAATGACACTGTGAAGTCCCGCCGCTGCTGCCGCTGGCGCCTGGCCCTGTTGCCGTAGCTGACCACGGTCCACTCACTCATGTCTCTCGTTGTGGCTTAATGCCGGTTTGTAAAAAAAACTAAAATTGTCCACAAAATTGCAGGAAAAAGCAGAAAAGAAAGCGCTGGAGGTATCTTAATTCCAGGTAAGTGTTTTTATTTTAACAGGAATGAACGAAAAAAGATTTCAAAAAGCACATGGCCATAAAAAACGACAACTTGTAACAAACACCAAAATAATAAACCAAATACAGTGTGCTAATCACTACATTTCGACCGCGTAGGTCTTCTTCAGGTGTATAGCACACTTTAAAACAAATAACTTACAGAAGTTGCACAGACTCCGGGAGCTGCTTTCCCTTCGTAATCCATCTTAAAATGGCGTCTCTCCTACAACCAAAATGGCTTCCATGTCTCTCATGACCTTCAATTTAATTGGCGTTTAACCTCTGAGTTTAATTGTAAAGATACCTCCTTATTTTGTGTCTCAAACCCTCCAGCTTCCTTCAAAATCCCACAAAATAAAACCAAAATAAAAGCCCATTTGCGTTAAGTCAGAATGTGAAGTGAAGATCCTCATATTAAGGGTAGTTTGGTCCTTCCTGTTAGGCCCCCCCAAATAAAACCAAAATAAGAGTCAACTTCCCTTTCAACTTAAAAGTGTCCCAAACTAAGGAAAATTCTAACAAAATGAGGTTAGAGGACCCCTGACCCCGTATCTCAACTCTGGGGGGGTTGGGGTTAGGGGCTCCATGTGATCTAAATTAAGATTTTAAATTAAGGTTAGGGATCCCACAATAATTTAATAAAATAGAGTTTTAAGAAAAATTGATTTTAAGAAACATAAGCCCCAACCCTTTCTCTCTGCCCCCTCCTCACAATAGGGTTAGGCGTGGGAGGGGGCTTTCTTTAGGGTTAGAGCAAGATATTAGGGTTAAAACAATATTTAGATAATAAGGTTAGGGTTAGGGTTAAAAGAACATGGTAAGGGCTAAAAGAAGGTTTAGGAAGCTGGAGGGTTCAGGTCAAAGACAGACAGACAGACAGGCGGACAGACAGACAGACAGACAGACAGACAGACAGACAGGCAGGCGGACAGACAGACAGACAGACATTGTGGAAAATGTAGAAATTAAAGGTATTAATTTACCATGATCCCTCCTCCTACTGCCATCAAAGTTCCTGAGACACTTCCTCAGGAAGCTTCGTGAGTAGCCCCTGTGTGTTAGGGCCTTGAAAAGCACTTTGACAGCTTCCCAAAAATCTTCCTGCCTTGTACAGATTCTCTTATAGCGTAGCAGTTGGGCTTTAACTATTCCTTTAAATGTATGTTTGGGGTGGAAGCTGTCTTTATGCAATAATGCATGAGTGTCAGTGCTCTTGAAAAAAACTTTAATATCCAATTTATAATTTAGAGGGAAATTTGGTCCTTTATATACTGTTGTGTCTAAAAAATCAATTTTATCTTTACTAATTTCTGTTTTCAATTGGATGGAGGGATCATGGGCATTCAAAATTCCAACAAACAAATTAAACTCCTCCCTGGATCCCGTCCAGATACCAAAAAATATCATCTAAGTAACGTAAATAGCACACGGGTTTCAGCTGGCACTTTGCCAACGCTCTCCCACTGAGCCATGAAGATGTTGGCATAGGCCGGGGCAAATTTCTTCCCCATGGCTGTCCCTTTGATCTGTAAATAAAATTGTTTATTGAACACAAAATCATTTCTTGTTAAATTAATTTCCAGCAGTTGTAATAATTCCTCATCCGGTCTCTTAGGGTTGGGGAATTTAAAAAATATATCTTTAACACACACAATGCCGGCTTTAATAGGAATGTTTGTATATAAACTATCTACATCCATGGAGAAAAAATAGAAATCTGACGGGATCCTCAAACTATTTACAATTTCAACAAAATGATGTTAAAGTGTCTTTAACATAAGCAGGGTGACGCACCGACAGGGGATTTAAATAAAAGTCTAAGTATTCTGCCATAAAATATGTCTCGCTCCTACAATCAGAGACGATCGGCCTGCCCGGGGGAATTTCATGCGGCACTGTCCACTTTTCCGGTGATTTGTGAATTTTTGGCAGAATATAGAATCTTCTTTCTCTGGGCTGGACATTTCCAATTAAATAATTTTTTTGTTTTGCATTAATGAATTTTTTTTCAATTTATTTAAAATCCCCTCAATCATCGGGATAGTTTCCAAATAAATAGGTTTATCAAGTTTTTTGTAATAGGGTTAGGGTTAGGCGTTAGGGTTAGGAGTTAGGGTTAAGGTTAGGGGGTTAGGTTAGGGAAAGATCCTGATCCCAAATGGGATACAGGCTGGTGCACGGTCCATCCTCCTGCTGGACAGCAGGTGACCTTTTGCCTCCTCTACTATAATTTAGGTTTGTTTAATTAATTTTCATGTCTTTTTCAGTTGGGCAGGCAACATCTGCAGAGGTGAGTATTCTACTCTTATTTTAGGTTATGTAAATAAACATTGTTCTTACCCCCTCTATCCTACTTCCTTAGCTTCATTTCTGCTCCTGTGTTCCCAATTAATGCTTCATTGCTTTCCTTCTTAGCTTCTTGCCTTGTAATGTAGCTTCTTTGGTTAGGGTTAGGGTAAGGGGCTAGGGATTGCATTATGTCAATGGAAGGTCCTCACAAGAATAGCAAAACAAACCTGTGTGTGTGTGTGTGTGTGTGTGTGTATTTGTGTCTGTGATGAGTTGATGGTTTCAAGCTGTTTTCAGTTGCTGTTGAATTTCTACATTTCATTCAATCTGACAGCAAGCAGCCGGAACGAGCGCAAACACACGCACACACACACACACACACACACACATTACTGTACATGAGAGGACTCTCGGGCTGACCCTTAAACACTGGAACTTCCTGGAAAGCTTTTGATTTTCCTGGAAAGTGGAGTCTGTCACAGTGTTCTCAGAGTGACCTCACAGTGGCCCGATGAGGTCATCAACCAGGAAATAATCATTAAATTCCAGATTAATGATGTTTACACATAAACATCCAGCAGACAGACACACAGACCTCAGATCAGCAGAGACATGATTTTACTGTGAAGCTGAAATCTCTTCCAACAGTATAAACCATTGATTATCTCTCTATGTTAAATAACGATTCAGGTGTGATTGCTGATGGTGCTCCACACCCTCATACATTTATGTGTGTGTGTGTGTGTGTGTGTGTGTATGTATGTGTGATTTGGCACAAGTCACATTAATATGAAAATGAGCAATAATTGAAAGGTTAAAATAAAGGTTTATCTTAATGTAATTAATTATATTTTGCACTCTTCATTAACAGCCTTAAACATGCAGTAACAGCATGAGCAGTCTGACATTAAAACACATGTTTGTTCCTGCAGTTTTAGTATAAAATCACATCTGAGCACATGATGTATCTGAGCACATGATGCATATATGCATGATGCATTGAGATAATGAAAAAATTACTCTCTTTTCTTTTTGTGTAGGTTAGGCACAAAAACAACTTCACATGCTGATCTCCTGATAAGTTCTCAGTCATTCCCGTTTTCTCAGTGATGAAGTTACTGAGACATCTGTGTGTGTATATGCATCCAGCGCCGGGGACACAAACACATACACACAAAGAATGTGCTTATCTTATAGACAGGATATACACTGTTTCTCACGAAGCCAGAGAGACACAGAAAACACACTCTGCCTGAGGGGGGAGGAGTCAGTCCCTCGGGATAAAAGTCTCCACAGAGAGTGAGACGGTCAGTGTGAACAGAGACCGAGGAACAGAGCACACTCACTACAGAACCATCAGAACAAACAGAACCTGGATTCCTAGAGGCATCAGATCTGAGCTCCTCCTCCTTCAATCTGCTGATCTGTGAGTTTCATCATTCAGACATTCAGAGTTCAACTGGTTCTGGAATCCAGACAGACAGACAGACAGGCAGGCGGACAGACAGACAGACAGGCGGACAGACAGACAGACAGACAGGCAGGCGGACAGACAGACAGATAGACAGACAGATAGAGTGTCTCATCATGGACAAGTGAGTACTACTTTACAGTATATTACAGTATATTTGGTGACATAATAAACTTCAGTCTGCCTTTTTTGCTGCTTTCACGATGTTTAAATTCCCAGTCTGTTTTAAACAAACTCATTCATATATTATATCTCCATTCATTATTATCCTTATTTGATTATTTCATTATTCATATGTATGTTTTATTTATCATGTGACTCAACTTTGTCTGCAGTAGGAGTGTTTCTATTTGTCAGTTACATCCACACTGATTTTCAGGGTAACATCCTGCTGATGTCTGATTTTTCTGAGTCGTCAGACAGTTTCTGTGTGATGTTCAATGATTTTAATGTGTATGGTCATTCCTCTCCTCAGTAATAATCACAGACTCAATGAGCTCCTGTCTCTCTGTGAACTTCAACCCTCTTCTTCTGCTCTAAACTGGATTTTTCCTTCTGTTTCATCAGTTCAGAGTCAAACTGGACTTTTCTGTGAAAATTAAGTTGACCATGTTGAAGCTAATCTGATCGATATTAACATGATAATATGCTAACATGCTAACAGCAACACGAACTAAAGTTTAAATCCATCCAGGAGATCAAGAGCCTGTAAAAGTTGTTGTCGTGTTTCAGCTGTCAACTGTCGCTGCTGTTTAGACTGTTTTCATTCTGTTTGTTTCCAAACTGTCTGTTCGATTAGCTGTTAGCAGCTATGTTAGTGGCTCCTGTTAGCAGCTCCTGTTAGCAATGTGTCATGGATATGCAGACAACACTCACTGGATCACTTTGATACTGAGGAAAAGCTAAAATCAGTTCTGCATCGTCTTTTTTTCTCATTCCTTTGTAGGTTCATGGAGGTTTGTTCTGACATTCCAGAAAAAGATCTCCCAACTAATTAGGTTAATTAGCAACAGGTTAGTAACATGACTGTGGGGTTCACCCTCTGCGAGAGACTGTGTGAGCAAATAGTTCAACAATCTCAGTGTAAAATTGAAAGAATGTGGGGATTTCATCACCTACTGTTCATAATATCATTCAAAGACTCTGGAGAGAGAACTGGAGAAATCTCTTTACAAAAGGGTCAAGGCCCAAACCAACAGTGGACGGTTGTGGTCTTCATGGACAGACATGACTCTGTTGTGGAAATCACTGCATGAGCTCAGAGTCACTTCCACAAACCATTTCCTGTGAACACAGTTTGTCGCTGTTTACACAAATGCAGGTTAAAACTGTGCCATGTAAAGAGGAAATCACATACAAATATGATCCAGAAATGGCGGCGATTACTCTGGACCTAAGCCCATTTAAGATGGACTGAGGTCAACTGGAAAACTGAATCAAAATCTGACATTCTTTTTGGAAATCATGGACGCTGCGTCCTCCGCTCTAAAGAGGGGAGGGGCCGCCCGGATCAGCACACAGTTCAATAAGTGTCCATGGCATGGGGAACTCACATCTGGGAAGGCACCATTAATGCTGAACAATACAAACAGCTTTTGGAGCAACATATGCTGCCAAGCAGACGTCTTTGCAGGGAAGACCTTCCATATTTCACCAAGACACCGTCAAACCACATTCTGCACATGTAACAACAGCGTGACTCTGCAGCAGAAGAGTCCGGTGCTAAACTGGCCTGCCTGCAGTCCTGACCTGTCACCCACTGAAAACATTGGGCCCATCATGAAATAAGAAACATGACAAAGGAGCTGAAGTGTTGAGCAGCTGAAATCCTATCTCAGGCCAGAATGGGACAATATTTCACATTGAACACTGCAGAAAGAGTGTTGTTAAAAGAAGAGCTAAAAAGTAAACATGCCCTTGAACCAACTTTTTAGAAACATGTTGCTGGCGTCTGATTTAAAATGAGCATTTATTTTTCATAAAACAATATTTTTTTTCAGTTTCAACATTTAATATGTTGTCTTTGCACTATTTATATTAAAAAAACGATTAAATATGTGATTTAACTGATTTGTAAACAATCAAAATTGATTTCTATCAACACGTCCTCTGGAATGAGGGTTGTGGATCATATATTGAGGCACTGGGTGCTGAATGATATAGTTGTGTCTCTCTGACAGACTTGAGGTCAGAGGTCAGAGCTTTATCTGGAGTTGAAATCTTCTTCCCTTTGAACTGAACCTTTAATTAAAGGTTAGGAGTTAGCATTTAGCGGTTAGCCTGATGTTCGTGATGCAGAAGCTGGATGGTGATTGGCTGTCGCCACTAAGCTGTAATTAAACACACAGATTACAGGCTGAGTGTGTTTGTGGTTTGTATGTCTGCATTTGTAAGGACTTTCTGCTCTTCAAAGACTGTTTGAAGCTTCAGACATAATGATTAATATGGGTGTGTGTGTGTGTGTTTGTGTGTGTGTTTCTGGAGGATTCACACACGTAATCTGTAACTTTTCTGAATGTTCCTCGTGCTTCCTTCCTTCTGCTTCCTGTCTTATAATATCTGACACTGCAATGACACATGAAGGAACGCTGTTTATTACACTGATTTTATTTTCTTTGTATATAACAGACGATGATGGGGATTCCTATATAAAATAGTTTTATAGCAGGGCTCAAAAAGTGACAGCAAGTAATGGCACTTCAGATTGAACTGCCACTGAACCTCCACAGTTACGCCCATGCCTTTAGCAGAATCTGGTTTTGCCAGCTGCAGCCTGTCCTCATCAGAAAGATGATGCCAAGCTCTGCAAGCAGCTTATTAAGACGATTAGTGGCCATAGTAATTATGACAGGAGTAGGGGAGGAAGTCAGATGACATCATATAAAGGGCAGGAAAGTCTGCATATGGAGGAGGACCGGGTGGATGAAAGGGTAAAAAATAGATACACAGACTTTCACTCAGGGGACTTTTAATTGTAACATAATTGTGACATAACTTACACCACATACACCATATAATTCAGTTACATCTAACATACTTATTTGAACCCAGCTATGATCTTCTTCTAAACCTAATTGAGTAGTTTTGGTGACTAAACCTAAACAAACTGCAACCAATTCCAACCGTTGGTAGGATGAGGGGGTCTGGAATGCCTGGCACTCTCTAATGGTCAAATCTGTCTTTTTGGGAGACACTAGAAATCAACCTATTCAGTCATTTGGCCTTGAGGACAAGTTGGCCGCTAAGATCAACTGACATCTTACGGGCAGCTGGCAGACACAGCAGCAGTTATGAGGCATCACAGTGGTTACCAGCTAAGACCAAAAAACAACTCAGGGTCTTCCAGAGAAAACGTTGTACCAGACTTGACTTTTTCTGCCTGATGTCATCCACCAAGATGCTACATCCCAATCACATACATGCAAGTTTAGATTCCTGATGGATGACTTTATCTCTGCTGTTTACCTCATGATGAAAGATGAAATGTTTGTCTCTGTGATAACTTTCCAAAGTCGGAAAATCCTCTCTGAGGATTATAAAACTCCTTGCAGAGTTTTAGTGTCTAGCAAACCCTCAAACACACAAATAGCACAAAATTGATCAGATTTCATGTGGATTTCATATGTTGACTTCAGACCATGTCTTCACAAACCTGTCTAATGTTTAAACAGCAGACTCATGTGAAAATGACTTGTGTCCACACAAGGTGTTTTCAGTGGAGACATGTGTCCACAGTGAAACATCTGCACAGTATGAAAAAAGTTCCATCTATTCTTTTTCTCCTCTTTTATTTAACACTGACAAAACTGCCTCACAGCCAACAGCTGGTGAGGAGAGACAGTCCATTCAAACTGTGTTTAATCTCCTGCTGTCTGAGGTCACATCACTGTTTTAATGCAGCCCAATTCAACATATAGTTCTCATTTAGGTGTTTTTCTGTTTCAGTTGCCATGACAATTAACAAGGATGAAACACTGATTTAATAAACAAGTTAACCAGCAGGCGCTGTGCAGACGTTTACCCGCAGCCTCAAATTTATGACCACCATCTGCACATGTGCTAGAAAAGCAAACTAGGCACTTGTTTGCACAGTTTTTCTCTTTTTCTTTCTTTCTTTTTTGTTTTGAGACTTTTTCATGTTGTTCAGCCAAACACAACAAGGAACTCCTTGTTGCTCCTCTGACTGTCAGGAGGTTGACATCTTGTTTTCTACTGAGCATGTGTGGAAACTGGAGTATGATCAAGGCTAAACAAGACAGTCCAAGTGTCAGAGACAATGCCATGTTGATCTTCTAGTCTTGATGCCTTGAAGAACAAAGCTGAAGTTTGCAAAACAGTCCAGTTATAAAATAAGAATATCAAAGAAACATTTTACAGAAAAAACAGTAAAATTAATAAAAAGTAACAGAAATAGAAAGTAAGCAGAGTTCTTGATTTTTTTTTTCCAGTTTGTGTTACAGAGAAAAAACAGGGTCAGGAGGGTCTGGACACTGTTGAGAGAGAAAAGAGAAAGTAGGGGAGGAGGACAGGGCAGAAGGAGAGAGAGGAGGAGGAGGAAGGAAGTGAGAATGAGAGTGTTGTGAAACAGAGGTTACTGCAGTTCAAGCTGAACCCTGTTTATATGGACGACACAGTCTGAGAATGTGTTCAGCTGTGATCTATGGAGCAACAGGAGGGGCAGAAACCCTCAGATCATGACCTCTGACCTCTCTCTGTACGCTGCTGTTGCTCCCTGTTTACACCAGAGGACAGTCTGTCTCTGGAAAGTTTGTCTGTAGACAGGTTGACAGTCTGTCTGTTGACTGTTTGACAGTTTGTCTGTAGGCAGATTGTCTCTGGAAGGTTTGGACACTTTGTCTCTAGACAAGCTGGACAGTTTGTCTGACTCTGAAGAGGTGAGTTTTCAGTCTGAAAATGTGAAGTGTTCCCTTTGCCCTGATGTCAGGGAGCCCATCGTTCACCAGGAGCATGTGGTTACAGAGATGCTGCCATTAAAGGACAGCAGTTAGGAGTTCCCAGGTTGCAGTGAACAATCCTACAACACTGGCTAACGTTCCCTACTAAGTTCTATAGATGGATATCTATTAACATTCCAAGGTTGTTTGGAGGATGTTGTTGAGGTAACAGAATATAAATTATATGTAATACTTTTATTGGTAGCTAGGCTGTTAACCTACATTTTTGAACATGGGGCGGCTGGAGCTCATTAGGTCGAGTAGTTGTACCTGTTGGAGGGTTGGTGGTTGGATCCCTGGCCCCTGCAGTCCATGTGTCAAGTGTCTTTGGGCAAGGTACTGAACCCCACATTGTTCCCGATGGCTGTTCCATCGGTGTGTAAATGTACATCGCTTTGCATAAAAGTGTCTGCTAAATGAAACTGAAGAATTTTAGACCCTCTCTGCTAATATTGTTTACTGTCTATAACTATTTAACTGCTCTATCATCTTCGCTGCTGGAAGTTAATTTCTCGGCTGAGGGACAAATACAGGAATGTCATATCTTATATAACCCATAAGAACCCATGGTGACAAAGGTGTAACAAACACTTTGAAGACCCTAAACTCTTCCTTATACAGGTTTATGCTTGACCTTAGCTCATTAAGTCCCTAAGCGACATATACTAAACATCTTGGTGTGACGGTGGTGTGAAATGATTTCCCCAAGAATGGGGGTGTGACCTGTAGTAAAAGTGATTGAAATAGCTTTCATAAAGTTTCTTTTTTCATACTTAAGGCACTTTAAAACCCATTTAACTGTCCCAATGCTTTGATATCATGTCCTATATTACATTTCAACCAGGAGTACGTGAGGAAAGATAATTTATAACAACAAGTGACATTGATGATGATAGAGAGATGACAGAGAGTCTTTGGCGTTTTGGACTCTGGGGGGAGCTGTTGTGACTGAAGATTTACTCTCCGAGTCATTGCTGGATAAAACCCCTGGAGTCCTGACACTGGTGGAGGTGGAGGGGGCAAATCATCGGCATGATAGTTCTAGGACAGAGAAAGATTGTATTATAAAAGGAGTGCACGAAGATGATAGGCTAGTGATGAGGGTGTGACACGATGCTATTGCAACTACTTAACTACATTTTTTAAAAAAAAACTTCCCTTTGAAAACATTTAAAAGATGTTAGGGCACAAAGCTCTAACAGTGACAACAACTTTTAGCTGGGTTCTCAATGCTGATAGAGACGTCGTGGATGGGAGAGGACTTCGCTGGAAGGAGGAGCAGCTCGGTTTTGTCAAGACTGAGCTTCAGGCAGTATACAAACATTCACTGAGGGATGTCAGCCAGACACAAAGATATTTGTGCTGCTATCTGGGTTTAAGACTGGGGGGGAAAGACAGAATTAGTTGAGTCTCATCTGCATAGAAGTGGTAGGAAAAGTCATGAGACTAAATAACAGAGGTAAATGACTCGGTATGAAGAGAAAAGAGGACAGGATCCAGAACAGAACCGTGAGTGACCCAAGCAGTGACGGTTCAGACAGAACCTCTCTCCAAGATACCTTGTAAGTGTAGTCCTTGAGTTAAAATGTGAACAGGAAGAGTGCAGAGCCAGAGACTCTCAATTCTTCTAGAATGGAGAGCAGGACTTGGTTCACTGTGCTGATGAAAGGTACAACAAGATGATGATGGAGGACAGGGAGACTGCTTCATCAGTGTGGACTTGGAAGGGAGAAGAGAGGTGGGGGAGCATGGGGATCACGGAGGGTAGAAACGATAATTAATTAATTAACTTAATCAATCCTCAAATGTCTCTCAAGATTCCAATATGAAACTGTTTAAAGAAGATGAAATACAAAGATATGCCTGAAGTGGTAAACTAGGTAAAGACCTGAACTAAACCCAGAATGTAGACACAGAATCTCCAAACCAATTTGACAACACAGAGATGACACACCTACTGGAGTAGTCTCTAATCCAGGATTTTCTTTGTCTTCTTTTTTTTTTTCTCTTCTTCTTCTTCTTCTTCTTCTTCTTCTTCTTCTTCTTCTTCTTCTTCTTCTGTGTTTCAGGTTGACATGTCCTGGCTCAGGATGACTTCCTGTCTGTTGTCCCTCCTATTCTTCTTCTGTTTAATGTCCTCCATCATGGCTGCCGCCCAACCTGCTGGCTGCAAAATCCGTATCACTGACAAAGGACTGGAGATGTGTAAGTATATGGATATGTCTTTACAATTCTGTAGTAAACTAAGGCCTAAACAGATTTAACCTATAATCCAGATTTACAATCCTGATTGAAACTGTAGTTTATAACACTGACTGTGAAAGATGTCTAGAACTAATTCACATTTATAACCCATATCTATACAATGATCTGGCTTTAAAGCTCAATCCAGATCTAAACTGTAATCCAGATTTAGGCTACAACCTTGGTCAAAACTATAATCCACATTTAAAGTATAATCCAGATTAAACCTGCTAGTAAGTGTAATGTAGATTAAATCAGCTACTGCATCTGTGTAGGGAGGAGAACAGGGTGGACGGATGGCTCAAACACAGGATTCTAAACCAGGAGACCACTCTTTGTGTCCTGTGTGTAAATAATTGGCTTGTTTTAATTCACATACAAGTTAAGTTGCGTAGTGTACTTTGTCACAAAACCGAAGTACTAATTTTAACCTGCATCATAAGATTTCACCAAGTAGTTGTGACCATTGACGTGTATTGTAGGACTGGTAGTATTTGATGAGTTTAAATACTGACAGTATGTGCTTTTGTTTTCAGTGAGGTTTGAGACTCAGAAGTTTGTTGAAGAGGAGCTCAGTAACATCAGCATGCCAGAGATGAAGGGCAAAGAAGGGCGCTTCCAATACACCATCACTGAGTAATAATCTTAGGTTATATTTCAAGTCATGGTACTCAAAACATCTTTTAATGTGCTTTCTCTTGTTTGTTGTCAGTGTGAAGATAAAAGAATTGAATCTGACTCATGCCGACCTGCAATTCATCCCTGAAGTCGGGCTGTTGTTTGATGTTCAGAACTCATCCATCTCACTGAGTTTCCACCGACGGATCCTCTACTGGTTCTTGTTAGTTCTTCTGCAGAACACTGACTAAACTCCAGCACTCCAATGGTTCCCATAGACAACATTAATATGACTCTATTCTCCTACAGAACACTCACATAGCCAGGGGTGCACATAACTGGTATGCAAGTATGGATTATCATACATGTGCATGTAAGGTACTTGAAAAACAAGATCTAAATGCAGAGGCAGAGCTGATACCGATACATTTCTTAGCACAAAAAAAGGCACAAAAGGCTCACAGGAAGAGTGAGGCAAGCAAAGGTCAAATCCACATAAGGAAAATCAAAACAAGCAAACAAACAACAGGAATCAACAGGAAACAAGAATCAAAATAATTACAATATAATAATAACTAGAAACGCACTTGGAGAGCGCAGACCTCCACCAAGCAGCACAGTTCCCCCATCTACTTACACCCCAAAATATTTGTCCTACCTTTGATTTATCTATTTCAATGGATTCCTGGACCATAAAAACAGACCCTTAGCAATTGGAATCACATTGATATCATTTTTAGTAGTTATACCCAAAAATCCACAAGTGGTATCAATGACTTGGTTAAAAACTCATAGAGAATCACTACCTGAGTCTCTGTACCAGCCAGTCAGAACTGAAGAAGCTTCTCAGACGAGAAGTGGAACATCTTCAAGAACGTACATCAGTTCAGTTGCCTTTGATTCAAATCTTACTTGAAATGACATGTGATATGTTATATTTCTATCAGTGATGAAGCTTAAGTGTTGTTGTATCTCAGTTATGACACAGGATACATTAATGCATCAGCTGAAGGAGTGAACATCAACACGGTTCTGAACCTGGTCAGAGATGGTGAAGGACGACTGAAGATCAATAACATCACCTGTGACGCCAAAATCACCAAGATGAGGGCAAAGTTTACTGGAACTCTCGGGTAAAACACAATGATATACTAAACAATTGTAATTAGTGCCTAGACCAGGGGTCGGCAACCTTTAACACCGAAAGAGCCATTTGATCCGGTTTCCACGGAAAAGAAAACACTGGGAGCCGCAAATACTTTTTGACATCTAAAATTAATTTATTTATGAACGCATTTATTAAATGGATAGAAAAAATATTTTAAAAAACAACAACAACTCCCCTTTCATGCTTCAGGGTTCACCCCAGCCGTACACTTATTAGTGCTACTAGTGGGCTTTCAGAGCATGTAGCGGAGCCTTGACCTGAATTTAAAAAATAAACTGGGGAAAAAAGCACTGTGTCACTAAACACAGGTTAATGGGACCTCTGCTCCTGAACCTCTGCGCACAGCGTCTGCAAATCAAGGCTGTACGAAGTCACTCTCATCTTTACGCAGGACTGTAGCTGTCATCTGTGAGGCGTGAGCGGTGTTTGTTTTTAATGTAGTTCATGGTGGAGAATAGCTGCTCACATACATATGTGGATCCGAAGATCGACAGGACTCCAAAGGCATATGTCTTCATGTTCATGTAGGTGTCAGGAAAATACACTTCAATTAAATACTTAGTTTTTTTTTTAGTATTTTATTTTCCCAAGCCACTCAGAGCCACAGTATAAGGATGAAAGAGCCGCATGCGGCTCCGGAGCCGCGGGTTGCCGACCCCTGGCCTAGACAATAAAAGAACACAAAGTACTGACAGCCAAACCAAACCAAAGTGGACGAAACAAACCGAGATTAAACAAAGAAAATCCCTTAGTGGAGAACAT
Source organism: Centropyge bicolor (assembly GCA_037975185.1). Taxonomy (NCBI): domain Eukaryota; kingdom Metazoa; phylum Chordata; class Actinopteri; family Pomacanthidae; genus Centropyge; species Centropyge bicolor. The sequence continues at coordinate 341,603 of JBBMOC010000182.1, read as the reverse complement.
CATTTCACATCTTACACTTTGATATCATATCAAGCTTTGTACATTCCACATCCTTTTCCCCAGTGGATCCCAGGTAATCAAAGACAGTTGGTCAAATTAAAAGCGCCTATCCTTTAGAGCTGTGGAGAAAGAAAGATACTACTTGACCCATTATGTGGCCACTGATCTAAAGTTCCTTAAGGTGCTGTTTAACTCAATAGCAAGCCCCTCGTTTGAAGTTAATTTGCAGTAGCTCTGGGAGCTCAGTTTTCAAAAAACATATAGGTTTACTGCCCAAACTGCTTCAGCTACTGAAAGATGTGAGGGCTACACTGCTGACCCCTGTTCTCTTTGCTAATCTGTATTTCAAGTGCAGTGATCTTGGATGAGAAAGCCTCTAGTTCCACCAAACCACCAGCCTCCATGGGACTCAGAAGTAGTGATGTCTCTTCTGCCATGTTAGCTTTAACTTTTCCAGACTAAGTGGACTTTGCTGTCAGAGCGACCTTTCTCTGGCCCGATGTTCCCGTTCCCCTTGCTGTCCTCTCTCTGAAATAGAAACCAAACACTGTAGCAAACTGCAGGAGCCCAGGCAACAAGCTGCTTCTCTATCATTAGTGTCACATGTCCGCTAATGATTACTTTTAACAACAGCGATTCGGTAACCAATAATCAATAGTAATTACCAATGATTTCTGATCAATAATCAACAATCAGCCAAGCAGGAACTGTCTGTCATCATATCTGTCATTTTTTTCAGGAGAGTTTATGACTTCCTGGCCAGCTTTCTGACAACAGGCATGCGTTTCCTCCTCAACCAACAGGTCTGTCTCTGTCTGCTTCACCTGTTTCTCTCTGACAATTCTATTCTACCTGTCTGTCTCATCTGTATCCTGCTCTTTCTCTCTGGCTTGTCTGTCTCTCTGACCTGACTCCCAGATTTGTCCTGCTCTGAATCATGCTGCTCTGGTTCATGTGAACTCGATGTTGGACACGATCCCTGTGAGGACAGAGGTCGATCAGTTCATTGGGATTGATTATTCTCTGATTGATGATCCAGTGGTGACGACCAGGAGTCTTGACATGCACTTCAGGGTTAGAGTCTGACACTCATGAGATTCTGAAATCTTTTCTATTGTAATATGATAGTAACTGTGAGTGTGCTGTGCTTGTAGGGGATGTTCTTTGACCTGTCTGACCAGAATGACACATTGGTGAACTACGCCACAGACCCGGTCATCAGAGAGTACGACAGGATGGTTTATCTCGCTCTGTCTGAGTTCTTCTTTGACAGCGGAATGTTTTCTTACTACAAAGCAGGAATCTTCCAGACGCACATCGTCAATGAGAAGGTCACAAACACCACAGAGCCCCAAAAACACACTACAGACCCTGAAAACCACTACAGCCTCTCAAAGTCACTACAGACCCTCAAAAGCCCCCGTACCCCTGAAACCACCAAAGCAAACAGAACAAAGATTCCTTCTGAGAGCTGAACTGATCATGTATCACCTTCCATGTTTCTGTTTGTGTTGTCTCTTCCTTCAGATGCCCAAAGACTTGGAGATGTTGTTGAGAACCACCTACTTTGGAGCCATCATGATGCTGGTGAGCAGAAACACAATGAAAACAGTCACACAGTAGAAAGACAGCCAATAAACAGTAGAGGCACCATGGCAACACAGCAGAGACATGAGTTGGATAGGACAAGATATCCCTTTATTTATCCCACAAAGGGGAAATTCACAATTCACAAATTCACAATAAAGGATGATACAAGTTGTACAGACTGTAATTTTCCTTCAGACAGGTTTGTGATTTGTTATATTGGCCTTTATGAATAAAGGTGAGTTGACAGGAACGTCCCTTTTATTCAGTCACTTTATCTCATCCTTCACCCGTCATGAAACGGTCTTTACTGTCAGATATGTTTTGATATTTACTAAGTGATAACCTGAGTAAAGTAAAGCACAGGCGGGTTGGCTCAGGTTCTGTGGGACCACCTGTGTTCTCCCTATGTGTTCTGTGTAGAATCCAGCTCTGGTGGATGCTCCACTCTCTCTGCAACTTGCCGTCAACTCGCCTCCAAAAACATCCATCAAGACATCTGGAGCGACGGTTGTTATGACAGCCACCGTCAAGGTGATGGTGCTGCCTCCAGGTCAGCCTCCGGTCCAGCTCAGCAGCATGACCATGGTACACAAACGGACAGAAACACACACAGCATAAACCACAGAAAATCCTCGGCAGCCATCTGTTTGAAAATCAGTCTCTCACATTTCACCCACTCTCCTGGTTTTAATAACAGGCGATGGCTCTGGGGAATTTTAAACATTTGTTTATTTCTGCCCTTGTTTCAGAGGCTTCCGTGTAACTACTGCTTTCATTCCAGTTTCAGCAGTTCACACCAGTTCAACTGGATTTTATGTTTAGGGATTTAAATTTGAAATATTCAAAATATAAACTTTGTGATCAAATTTTTTTTATTATTATCTACATTTCATTCTAAGGCTTTTTGTCCTCTTGCAGGAAACAAAGTTTAACGCTAAAGTTTCTATGAAGGGTAAACGTCTGGCTGTTCATGCTGACCTCCGCAGGTACACACACACACACACACACACACACAGAGACCAAGAACAATTTTAGGAACTCAAGAACATTTTCTCGAGAAACGTTTAGTGTTTTAATTGGTGTAACCAGGGTCTAAATTTAAGCAGGTTGCTGGTCATTGTACTCTGCTGGAAGATTACTGGAAAGTCACTTCCCCAAAGGAAGGAGTTCAGATGTCTTGTGGACTTTTTCACCAATGAGGGTTAGATAAAGCCTGACCCTAAGAGACAGGGTTAAGAGCCCAGCTACCCAGAAGGAGGGAAATACATCTGCTTCAACTTTTTTCCCATTAAATAACAAATAAGTTCTGTCTAGAAAGAAAAATGCTGTGCAAAGTTTTTGCCAGAGAAACCAAATGCAGTGGAAACCCAACAGAAACTATGAATAAACTACAACATTGTGAGTCCAGTGTTTTCTCTGGCAGACTGAACTGCAGAGTGAAGCAGTGTTATGGCAGGAAAGATTTCCTGTATCTTTCCTTGTGACAGTAAAGCTGAGTCAGTCTGTTGGAGGACGAGCTGTCTGTCCGTCCAGCAGCAGGTGCACAGGGTGGTCAGGGTCCAGAGTGAAGTTTGTCCAGTGTCCTCCTCTCTAACACAGCAGCCGATGACTGAACCAGCCTTTTTAATCAGTTTGTTGAGTCTGTTAGTTATACCTGCTCTGATGCTGCTTGGCTGCAAGGCGACGACGGACTGGTAGAATATTTCCTACATTCTGTTGCACACGTCCTCTTCCTCCTGAGATTGATCAACATCTCAACCCAAATATTATCTACAGCCTCTTCATGTTGACATACATGCACTACTATTACTTATTACTACAAAATTTACTACAAAATTATGAACCAGTAGTACCTGAACTTCAGCATCACCCCCGAACTTTGAGATGCTGAAATCAGCAACAAGACAGCAACTACTGAGTTACCATGATGGAATTGTTCAGAATGTTCCTGATGGTGCAATGGTAGACGTTGTCTCATGCTGGTGGCCCTTCTTGACCAGGCTCAAGTTGTTGAGGGTCCAAGGGAGGTTCTCAGAAACGGGGACACTCAGAAACTTGAAGCAAGAAATGCACTCAATCTCCGTCCTGTGGATGGAGATGTTGGGTGTTTTTCAAGGCACTTTTTCATCTGCTTTTGGTCATTTTGAGTCTGTAACAATTTTGCGTCCCTTTGTGGTTGTTGTGTGTTTGTTTATGGTCTTTTGTGTTGGGCCCCACATAAAATTACTTTGGTCTTTTGGGTGTTGTTTACACCAGTCTCTTTGTGGTTTCATGGTCACTAATCTGCAGAGTAAATGACTGGAAGATGCTTTTTCTACTCTCTCAACTTCACTGTTGTTGATTTTAGGGTTTGTATTTCTGCTTTGTCCTACATGTTGTACACAAGTATTTTACCATTTGAATTACAAAATTAAAATCAATGTATTTATTGTTTTTGCTTATGGTTATTATTTTTTAAATTATATCGGACTGAAAACAGTTTCATCTTTCAGGTTTAAAATATTCTCCAACCAATCAGCTCTGGAATCTCTAGCAGTAAGTGATGTGTCTTTTTGTGTAGTACTTATACATCTTATAGTACAAGTTAACCAGACATGAACTAGACAGAGATGTGAGCACAGTAAGAGCCTGTCTGTCCCTGTCTGTCCGTCAGCTGATTCCTCTGCAGGCTCCTCTAAAGACAATGTTGCAGATGTCTGTGGTTCCTCTAATCAACAGTAAGACTCTGATACATCAGCTGTAAACATTAACACACAGTTATTACAGTGTTTACTACAACACACTGTTTACTGACTATATTTGTGTGTCTGTGCATTTAGACTGGACAAAGAGGGGAGTTCAGATTCCTCTGGCTGATGGGATGGATTTCATTGAAGAGGTGGTTGAATACCACAACGTACGTCTGTTTACTAATTAAATATGACTCTGTATATTTTTTTTAACCTGTTTATATTTTCACTGTTGACTGTCAGTTCGCCCCCTGGTGTTGACATCAGTTGTGTTGTTCTCTGCAGGGTTTCATCGTGATTGGTGCGAATCTTCACTTCAGCAAAGGACTGAGAGAAATGATTTCAGGGAACAACCAGACAGACAGTGTCTAAATATATATATGTAGCTTATACTCTATACACATATACAGTATTTACAGCAAAAGTCAATGGTTTGGACTCACCTTCTTATTCATTCGTTTTCATTTTTTTTATTATTTTCGACACTGTAGATTAATACTGAAAACATCAAAAATATATCTAAAAAAATAAATATAAAATAATAAAAAAAATACAAAAGTAAGTGTAAGTGTAAACTAAGTAAAATATTTTTAGAGTTTATATTATTCAAAGTAGCCACCTTGTGCTTTAATGACAACTTTGCACACTGTTGGGATTTTCTCAACCAGCTTCATGAGGCAGTCACCTGGGATAGTTTTCAACAGTCTTTCCCTTAAAATTCTTTTAAGGGACACAGATTTTCTGGATTGACTGACCTTCTTGTCTTAAAGTAATGATGGACAAATCTGATGGCACTCACAATATATGGGAGTTAAGACTAATGTCAATGCCATTAGTTTGCAAAGTGTCACGGTTTTCAGTTTTTAGCTGGACCCAAGAGCAAAACAACAGACGAGGGGGACTGAGCAAAAGGATTTAATTTCAACACAAAAAGCTCCAGGACTACAGCAAAAGACAAAAAGGTGACAAACAAAGGAGTCCAGGTGGTGAGGAGCCCTTCAGTGGCTGGACGCTGGTAGGTGACTGCTGACGCTGGCTGGTGGAGATGTGAAAGAGAGTATCGAGCACTGGAGACAAAAGGGGACACTGGAAACACTGGGGAAAGATCAACACAGAGCACAAGAAACGTAGGAACATACGTAGCACGTGAGGGATGACAGTGAGGGGACGATCCAGCAGCTTCTAGGTGGAATAAGAGAGCTTATATAGCTGCAGGTCGTTAGGAGGGAATGAGGGACAGCTGCGAGAAGGGAGAGGGGACCCAGCACCTGCAGGCCACGCCTCCAGCCACTGAAGCAAGGCCTGTACAAAAAGACTAAACCAAAAACACTGGAGCAAAAGACTGAAAAATGCACTGAAAACAAACCAACAAAACACAAAACAACCAAAACCATGACACAAAGCTGTCATCAAGGCAAAGAGTGGCTCCTTTGAAGATTCTAAAATATAAAACATATTTTACTTTCACACTTATTTGTTGACTACATAATTCCATATGTGTTCTTTCATAGCTTTGATGTCCTCACTATTAATCTACAGTGCAGAAAACAATAAAAATCTAGATCTAGAAACACACCACATTTTGACTGGTACTGTATATATGTATACACACACAATGTAAATATATCCAACACTGTGTGAACATACTGTAATACTGTAACATATTGTATAATAACATGTGAATATATACAAACACATGTCAGCAAGGAAGGAGAGAAATGATCAACGTTACACTCAGACAGAGTCAGATACTAACACTGTCTAAATATATATATAGAACATATCATGCAAATTTCCCCACTGAGGGACGAATAAAGGAATAACTTATCATATAAAATAAATTAATCTAATTAAATAGAGGCTTTGTGATGAATTAATCTCAATTGATCGCATTTTAATGGCATAACAATATTTGCCACAAGAAGTTTTTCAAGTTAAATGGATTTTGGTTTACGACTGAATCAAATGACAAACACTAAGATGTTTATCTTGCATCAGTCTGACAATAACACTGTAAATTATAATGGTGGCTATATTCAAGCTTTCAGAGAACTTCATTTAAGCTCAAGCTATTTAATGTCTTGAAAATGTTTATTTTACAGTAAAAGTGCAATTTCAAGTCCTTTCAGAACAGTGGAAATGCCGGCCTTTGAAAATGTGTAAAGAAAAATATCTCTGGCCAAAAATAAACAGACCTACAGTTAAAGTACTCGGACCAGGTCGGCGTGTCAAAAACAGCCGCTTGGTCAGGGCCCGTCGGTTTCCTCTAACTCACTCCAAGGGAAACCCGCCTGCGGCAGTAAAAGACGTTCAGATCCTGCCGTCCATTCACTTCAGCGTTAACCGACTGCGGCGTTTTGTGACGCTGTCAGCATCAATCCCATTTGATAACGGTGGCTCTGACACGCAGAAGTTCTCTCCTGCCTGTCAGTTTTCAGCTTTCCAAAACTGACGTAAAATTCCTTATTCTGAGAATCGAAAGGGAAATAAGGACAACTGATGGGCTTGAACATCAACCCATCTTATTGTGGAATTAACAAGGACAAACTTGTGTTGTTTTGTTAAGAAATATCACATGTATCATTGTAAAATCGCAGCTAACGTGAAAACTGACAGGCAGGAGATAACCTCCGCGTCAGGGCCACCGTCATCCAATGGGATTGATGCTCACAGCGCCGTAATACGCCGCGGTCGAGTTAACGCTGAAGTGAATGGACGGCAGGATCAGTCGCTCTGAGCGTCTCTTACTGCCGCGGACGGTTTTACATTGGCGTGAGTTAGAGGCCCGCTGCATCTGATTGGGACGCTGAGGGAGACCTTGCACGTCAGAAAGTGATGGGCCCTGACTAAGCGTTGGTTTTTGATGCGCTGGGAGTGAGACTGTGTTGAGGTGGGATAGAAATTTTTTTTTTGGTTGTAATTAATTAAATGTAATTAACGTGTTAAAGTTCCACCCAAAGAGCTTGTTGTGATGACACAGAATGATTGGCTTTCTCAGTCTTCAATAAGCATTCAGTGAGGTTGAGGTCAGGTGACTTGTGGAAGAAAGTCCAGGACAGTCAGGGCGCCCTGGTTTTCTTTGGTCTTCAGTAGTTCTTCCAGAGGCTTAAGGTCATGAGCATGCTGCAGTATGAATCCTTCAGTGTGGCGTCAGCAACCTCCGGCACTGAAAAATGAAGCCAATGCGGAAGTGCAAAAAAGCTGCAGTTCCTCGAATAACCGCTAGAGCAGGCTGCAGAAGGGAGTCATTTACATCTGAGCCCCATGTTAAAATGTCCGATTTTATGACAGAAAAAAACATATTTACAGCCTGGTTCAAAACATGGCTCTAGTCTCATAAGCTGTTTTTCTACTCCATGACAACTCTGGGGGGGGCGAATTTTTTTATAAGGCGTTCGTTTAAAATATACAGCATACATCATTATCATAGCGTTCATTCGACCCGCCTCAGCTCCGCCCTCGCTCCACCTCTTTGTCCATATTTGGAGTAACCGGAGGTAGGCTACCAAGATGGCTACGCACTACGATTTGCTTCATTTTTGCTCTTCAGAAACCTATGGGTGACGTCACGGACACTACGTCCATATTTTATACCATCTATGGTTTGGTGCAACTCCGCCTCCAGACTTGGATGTTTCCACCACCATGTTTCACTGTGGAACTGATCCACTGTGGTTTCATTCTCTCTCCTGTTTGTCTCCTCACATTCGCCCTTCTGTTGCTGACATTAATGTCAAAATGTTTTTCAGTCATCCACTGTGAAATACTGGTATTTCTTAACCCAGGCCAAGTGTCTGGCCTTATTTCCCAAACTGAGAAGAGGTTTAGAAACTGCTCTCAGTGGGACTAATGAGTCCTCTGAGACACTACATGAGGGCTTTCTTTGGATCGTACTTGTGCTGATTGGAGCCTTGCGGACTTCATTTGGGAAACTTTGTATGTATGATAAAGTTGATTTTCTCTCTCTCTAGTACCCTTCATACTGCACAACCTTTTCTATCTCTGAATTATATATAGGGATGTCTGAGTCTGTTGTGAGTAAACTGAATACGACTATATCATCAGAAACACTGACAATGTAGTGTTTTTGTTTACGTTTGTTTGAACATAATGAGAAAAGAAGGGGGAGATTACGCATTCTTGAGGACTTCCAGTATTTATAGCCTTTATGTCAGAGAGAGTTGAATTGATTTTCAACTGTCATTTTCCTCTTATGAGAAATGTATGGTGCCATCTGATTACATAGGAATTTACTTCTATCATTTTTAGCTTGTTGAGGATAAGCTGTAGGATATTCAAGGTGCTTTAGAATAAAGTGTGTTGTAGTCTTTAAAGCCTCTTCAGTGAGGTGACCAAATTCGTCAAAATCGTGACATTGATTTGAGGCCATATTGCCCAGCCCTACTGTAATGTTTTGCAGTGATTTCATCACTATCGATGTGAGTACTACTGGTCTAGTTATTTTCCTGTGGGCGAGACTTTTGGAAAAAGGAATGACAGCTTTTTTCCATTTTGTAGAAATGGTTCATGTACCGAGAGCTGGACTAGAGGGCTCCAGGCTGGGCTCAACTCAACTCAAGCAAATGTCTAAAGAAGAGCCCAAATAGCATCTGACCACTCTTCTTACTGTGTAATGTTTTAAAAATCTTGGCCACAACATTTGGACCAATTACTATTCTATTCTATATCAATACAGTCACTTTACAAAATCCTCACATTTAATCAATCAACAATCAGTGGCCACGAAACAATCACTTAGCTCCTCATCCTTCTGTTGTGTTATCTGATAATTTGGGGTCTAAATGAATCTACAATCCACTGAGAGTTCAACAAGAAGCAGAAACAAAAGTAAGCCGACATTTATAAAAAGGTAAGCTAACTTAAGTTTATCAAGTGCTGTAGACATAGCATTAATATAACTGAATAAGTTATTGACTTGATTACTTTCAGTGATGAGAAGTAGAACCAGTCTGTTGTATCACCTCTGAGCCACATGGACACTGAGTGTGTCAACCACTCAACAGAGACGAGGATGGCAGCTGAGGCTCTGAGGGATTTGCCTGCCATATGAACTGTGAAGCTCCTTCAGGCACATTTGTGATTTGTCATACTGAGCTCTATAAATAAAGCTCACTTGATGTGACTTGAATCACTACTGTGGTTACACATTAGCTGTACACAACAAAGATGGCGATATCTGTGACCATGGTAACTGCTCAGAAAACATGAAAATTAAAAGAGATCTTGACTGAGATGTTTTTAGTTTGGTCAATCAAAACAAAAATTAGAAGACTAACATTTTACTAAAACTATTAAATGTTTTTGTCGAAATCTGTATCTTCTACATTTTTTCTGATTGATCATTGAATTGACCATGAATCAAGGAACAAGACATTTTATTGATCAGTTTGAAATAATTCATTCTCATCAGGTATAAAATACAGCAATAAAGACGTCACTTCATTGAAACTTAAAATCTCATTATATCTCTTAACTAAGAGTTAATTAACACTTAACTATCATTTTATTAGAAGCCTGTTAATAGTTAATTATCAGGTCATATCAGTTAGTTATCAAACATCAGCGCTATCAGTTTCTCATCATAATCATAATTACAGACTTATCATCTTTTGACATTGTGAGTAATCTCAGACAGTAATCACAGATTTCTGAATCATCACTGTTTTTCACTCTCTGGTCAGTCATCTGTGAACTCTTTGCTAATGCCGTCATAACCGTGGAAACCACACTTTCTGCCGGCGACTCTGCAGCCAAAGGTCAGAGCTTTCTGCAAACTTCCTCCTGCAGACGGAAAGTACAATACAGACAGAAACAAATATCACAAAACAAAACAAACGTCATTTGCTCTTGTTTGTGTTTCTTTATGTGGTCGATATCTCCGATTGTTCAAGAACAGTTTATAAGATCAGAATATGTTCCGAACCCCAACTGAGAGCAGTGAGACAGAATGATGAAAAGTGATGCGTCAAAGTGTGTCAAGTGTCAAACCCAGAATTGAATTTAAAATCCTTCTTCTCACCTACGAAGCCCTTAATGTTCAGGCACTCAGAATAGAAGGGCTCATAGTCCCCTACGACCCCACTAGAACACTGTGCTCCCAGAATGCAGCATTACTCGTGATTCCTGGAGTCTCCAAAAGAAGAATTGTATCCAGAGCCTTATAGTTAGGGCTGCCTCAGGTGAGCTCTAAACCATCCCTTGGTTCTGCTGCTAGAGGCCTAGTCTGTTGATGGATTTTCCATGATGCCCTCATCTCCTCTCCTGCTCTTCCACTCCATCTGTAAGCATTCTGATCCCATCAATGCATGTTACTAACTCAACATCTTCTGCTGTCTGCTGACAAGCTTCAAGCTCATCAGAGTTGATTGCAATGTTGCACCACAAATCTGTTTTAATAATGTTTATTTTAAGAAATTAGAGCCGTGTAAACCTTTTTTGAGGACGTCAAAATAAATGTAAGCTGTCGAGGATCTGTAGGCCTGCTTGGACTGGACTTAGTGGGATATTTCAAGGACTGTTAACAGTCTACACAGACGTCTTACATCATGGACGATTGTGGAGCATTTGAAGCAGGAGGGGGTGTCGCACATCTCCAGTGTGATCTGTGTGAAGATGTGGCTGCTGGTCAGCATAGACTCACACAGGAGGATGCACTCTGAGCCTGGTGATCTCCTGGTGTTCGGTCTCTGAAAGAGCATAGACATCCTGTTCACAGATCCTGAATGCAGGTAGGAGGCCAAAGGGTGGGCTGAGGGGTGGCATGGGGTACAGGTGTTTCTGATTTGGAAGACGTGAGTGATGTGAATGTTGGTCTTTCAAACCTAAAGTGAAACACATTCAGGTTGTTAGCCAGTTGATGGTTCTCCACAGTGTAGGGGGGTGATTTCTTGTAGCTGTCCATTCCCTGCAGGCCTCCCCACAGTGATACAGTAATATTAGTAGAAAACCTGTTTTGCAACTTTTCCATGCAGATCTCCTTTGTTCGTGTGATTCTGGTCTGGCTGTAGACGCTTCTGTTGCCAATTCTGTCGAGCTCCTTCTTGGCCTGAGTTAAGATGTAAACCAGGGTTTATTGTTGTTGTCCTGACAAACTGTAAAGTGTCACAGTGTCAGTGAGCCTGTCATGGTCTGTAGCCATTGCCTGAAAAACATTCAGATCAGAGCAGGCCTGTAGCTCCTGGTCTGCCTTGTCGGTCCATCACCCTAACACTTGACCACAGGCTTAGCAGAATTTTGTTTCTACTTCCATGTTGGGAGAAGAACTAGACAGTGATTCCCAAAGCTGCATGAGGGACAGAGCAATAGGTGTACTTCAGGTGAACATCCAGGGAATTGACACTGAGATTGAGGTTTCTGTGCCAGTCAGTCAGAACTGAAGAAGCTTCTCGGATGAGAAGTGAAATGTCTTTGAGAACCTACAGCCGAGTCCAGTTGCCTTTGATTCAACTTGTACTTGAATAACATGACCTGGATGACTGAGAACCTTCACAGACATTGAGATGGTGACATCTTAAAAGTACCTTGGTGTCCACCTCAACAACAAACTGGTCATGACTTCACCCCCTGCAGGACACTTCAACAGCTCTGGAGAGCTCCTTCAGTGACAGACTGCTTCACTCAAAGTGCGTGAAGGAACGAGATCGCAGGTCTTTCCTCGACATTTCCTCATTGTGTGACTAATAAAGGAATGTCTTACCTTATCCTATCGTCTCAGACTAAAAGACAATAAATATAACGTCTCTGTGTTGGACTGTAAAATATCTCACTGTTGGATAGTAGGACAGCTGAACAATATGATGTCTCACCATTGGAGAGTGTGTAGATGACAGCAGCGTTAAAAGTGTCTCCAGCTCCGAGAGTATCAATGAGAGTTTTAGGGGGGAAAGCATCTGAATGAACGACCACACCATCAGGACCCAAAGCATCGGCTCCTTTTTCTGCCCAGGCACATATCAGGATGGCCCTGGGAGAGAGGCAGGCCAACAAGACAGGTCAGAGAGACAGGTCAGAAAGAAAGACAGGAAGGTTAGAGAGAGAGACAGACAGATTTCAGAGTGAGACAGTTCTACTTCCACTCACCCTTGTTTGACCCGGCTGTAGAGTCCTTTCAGAGCAGCTTCGGCCGTCAGGAAACCAAAGTGACGAGCAACATCTTTGCTGACAAACACCTGACAACAAGAGATAATGCTCTCTAAAATGTTGAGTGTGACGGAGATGACAGATGGATGAGGGACAGCAAGATTAACTAATTATTTACTCTAAATAAATTGCAATGAAACAAGTCTTTTGAAGTTGTTATGAGGAAATGCAAAGTAAAGCTTGAATGAATTTAGCACCTTTTATGGCTTTATTATAGAGATGTCAAACAGCCCAGAAAAGTCACATTCTGGCACATTTGAATTTTCAACACACTGAAAACGTATTAAAATGTCATCACTGAGACACAGTTATTTTTTTCATAGCTACTAAAACCTGACCTTAACAAACACAACCATCATTTTTGTTTAAAATCTACCAGAAAAACCAGAAGAATCACCCATAAATATATAGATACATATACATATACATATATATACATATATATACATATATATACATATATATATATATATATATATATATATATATATATATATATATATATATATATATATATATATATAGACACACACACACACACACACTCACACGTATATACTCAAGACACATTGAGTTATAACCAGCATGTCTTAAAGACTCGCACCACGTCACCATGAGGAAACAGCTGATACAGTGGCTCTCTGGTCTTCTCTATCTCCACGGAGATGGTGATTCTCTGTTGCTGCGGCAACGTGCTGTTATACATCACAACCTGCTGGATCATCTTCACCTGTTCCTCAGCATTTCGGCCCTACAGAAGTTAAATACACCATGGCAGTAAAATAAAGAGGACAACACCAGATAATACGAGTATACTGCCATATTCTGTATGTACCGTAAAGCAGAGATGCTGTATTTAAGATCTTGTGGTAAAAATAATAAAATAAGTCAGGTTAGTTTTGTGAATTAAAGTTGACATATTCTACACTGTTGAAATAATCTTTCTGGTTAATTGATTTTGTTAGATTGAGTCTGATCTGATGGGTTAGTTGATGGATTTGTGGTCAGTTAGTGGATTAGTTTATTCAAGGTTTTTCAGGTTCACTGTCCACTTGGATTGATTTAGGATCAGGTCAAACTACACCTTCAGAGCAGCTCTCACCTCCCAGTGGATCCATTTGAACTGACAGAGGTCGACTTTGGCAAAATCCTCTACTGTGACATCAGGGAGGTTCCTGATGGGCAGGAAATGAGGTCAGAGTTTATGTTCAACATGAATCAACACAGGAATAGAATCCAGTGATCACACAAAAAGTTGAAAAGAAGAATTCAGAAATTAAAACTTTTTGAAATAAAATTAAACTCTTAAATTCAATCTTAATTGATTCTCATGTCTGGCAGGACTTTATGGGACAGTTTTTTACAGTTACAGTTTGGAATGATCAGTTATAACATCTCTGCCCAGACATGTGACAGTGATGTAACACTCGTGACAGACATTTGACAAAAAGTGAGGCTTGTTTAAGATGAGCCACAACGACACAGACCTGGGCAGAGTGCATTATATGATGGTTAGTGACTCTGTCCAACTTCATCTGGAGGTTTGAGTGCGTGAGACTTGGAAATCATGAGCAGCTGTGAGGGCTAGGCGCAGCACTTTCTCTCCACAAGCTCCAGAAGTGAAATGTTTGATGGGAAACGAGTCGTCAATAGAAGGAGTTGAGTGCCATTAGGAGTTTTCACCTCATGCTATTGATAAAAGTCTTTAGTTGCCTCCCATTCTTTTAACAGACAGCCATCACCTCTCAGAATTACATAATGACACAAGTTTCTTCATTATTCCACAGTGTTTATCTACATGAGCAGCAACAAATGTATTTAAAGAGAACATTTGTGAGAAGAGCAATTGAACACCGTTCAACATTCTCCATAAATACAAACAGGTCCAAACCACTGACTGAACCTCTTTGGAGACACAACAAGTGTTTCTGTCTTTTATGTCCAGTGTTCAACCCACCTGTTGTGATCTGCTTTAAAATAAAATGAACTAAAGTGTCAAGTGTTTCTTACACAATTTCAGTGATCTGTCAGGAAATGATATTGACCTTTTAATCAATCATCATGTCCATCCCCATAGAATAAAACTAAGATGTCTATTGCATCCACTTCATCAACAAGGAAGAACAACAATGCTGCTTCCTTCATTGCACGTTGAGTCAGGCCAACCCCAACTTCAGGCTCGGTTTCTGATACTTCCCCTGACTGCAATCAGCTACTCTTGCCTACTTTCAAGGAAAGCCGCATCTCATCTCAAACAAGCCTACAGATGGAGCTAAAGGCCAGCTGACCTCCACTCAGTTTAATTGGTAGACCCATTCATGTTCATGGCCTTGATGACTCACTCTGCGGTGGGTCCTGTGACCAACTGTGATTAGGATCAGGATTTGATTAGATCAGGATTAGGATTGGATAAAATCGGAATCAGGATCAGGTGTTCATGCTTCCTTCAGGTGGGTCAGACAGCGTTCACAAAGCACCTCAGGATGTTTGTTTTATCTGCCTGCAGCAACAGATAATTAATTTGATAAAGTGATATAGTGTGATCTAACTTTAACTGTTACATATGTCATATATTTGGCCGTCAGAGAGTAGAAGCAGCCCTGATGGGACCTCACCTGTTGATTAAACAGGTCCTGATGTAATGTAGCTTCATAGCAGCATGCCGCTAACTGTGGCAGATTAATGATTAATGATTCCATGGTCAATAAATAAAGGAACTGTGAAGGAGTCACAGAATCTATTCAAACAGCTTCGTTTACTTTAAATGGCCAGCAAGAACATCAAACCACCAAGGTTATTTATCAATGTATGAAAAAACACATTAACATTAGTCACATCTTGATCACGATGATACAGGACCCTGATTAGAAAATTGTTTTATATCAACCTGTAGTTGACAGATATATTCAGGTCAACTGCAGCTCCTTTTCCTGTTTGAGAAGAATGAATCTGTTCTCTTAAATGTCTGCTTTTTTCAATTGTGTTTTGAAGGTAAATATGTAGGTGTGGCCTATCAACTGATTTATAAGAGTGATGACAGGCCTGTCTTTACTGTAACCAGATATTGTTGATAAAGAGGTATTTGGTGAACGTTGTGTGAAACCTGCCAGTCGTCAGATCATCTTACATGTCGGAGAGAATGACAGTTCGAGATCCATTGGATGGACAAACCACACAACATGCACACGGAGTTTGACCTTTGACCTGCCAAACCACCGCTGAGACATCAACCGCACATCGCAAGAAGTCGGCTATGATGAAACTGACAGAGAGAGGAAGAGACAGAAAACTGCTTCTTATCAATTCTGTCCTCCAACAGAAAACCACAGCCTGGCTGGAAAGTTTGTACTTGTGGAACACGAGGTGGGCAGAGCTGTTTTGTGATGGCAGCGATGATAATGATGATGATGGTCCTGAAACAGAAGCTGTTAGTGAGACAAACACACACACACACACACACACCTGCTCACACCTGTTCATGTGCAGGATGGTGCGGCTTCCTGTGCTGATGTTGCTGATGACCACAGAGGCTGGAAGGACACACTGAGTGTGTTCAGACACCAGAGACACATCAATGTGGAACTTCCGAAAATCCTCCAAAATAAAACTACAGACAGGAAACTGTTTTACATATCTTGTTTGCTCCAAAATAATAGTACAGACAGGAACTTATTTCACATCTCGCTAAAAACCTGTCCCTTAAACTGATCAGGTTCCTCCTTACTGGGGACATCTCAGATCTCTTTATGCTGCTCAGAGGGGAAAAGAGACAAGGAGAGGAGGAGACTGGGAAAATAGAAGGGAGAAAGGAGTCTGTGAAAGAAGGACAGAAAAAGGAGATGAGGAATGAAGGAGATAAAAAAGATATTTTTAATGATTTTATGTCAAGTCCTGATACACTGTGAGATAATGACCCAGAGGAAAGAAGCTGCTGATGTGTCTGTCTGTCTGTCTGTCTGTCTGTCTGTCTGTCTGTCTGTCTGCCTGCCTGTCTGTTCACCTCTCTGCCTGTCTGTCTGTCTGTCTGTTCATCTGTCTGCCTGTCTGTCTGCCTGTCTGTCTGCTCACCTGCTGGTATGTCAGTGGCTGCAGGAGGGCGGAGCTCTAGAGAGGAGACTTTCTGCACTTAGCTGACGTGTTCACTGGCTGTGCGTGTGTGTGTGTGTTGGGGGTGGCTGCACCTGGTCCAGGGCTAGTGATTGGTGAACTCTGTCTATAGAAGTGAAATGTATTCTGGACACCATTGGTGTTGTTGCTGTTGTGCTACTAGTGTTTTTGGATTGACATTTAATGCAATTTATTTTGCAGCCTAAATTTGGGAACATATATGATCAGTTTTTCATCATTTATCATCAACATTTTTCTTTAGCACTTAAGTATTTTCAAAGAAAAATGTTTTATTTTTATCCATGTACAATTATACACAAGTACTTTTATCTTTACCCAAGTAAAAATTCTTTAAAGGAACATTACATTTACTTGAGTATAATATTTGAGTACTCTTTTCATCCCTGATTATTAATGTATTGATGACGTGTTGATTCATGTATTGTGAGCATATCTGAATTTAAATGTCTTGATTCATGTATCAATGAATGAGCTTTACTCACTCAGCTACAGGTCCAGCAGACAGTGAGCCCATGAAAGCGCTGGATGCTCCAAGCAGCGACAACACTGTGCAGGAGTTTGAAGCATTTCCTCCTCGCTGCCAACGCTGTGACAAACACCTGCAGGTACAGAGAGTGATGACATCACTGTATTTCCTATTAATATTAATATGGTATTTATTAATGTCCAAATCCAGCCCATCCACCTACCAATCTTTGCTCTGCTTATCCAGGGTTGGGCCACATTAGCAGCAGGCTAATGTATATGATATGATATTATCATTATACCACATATTATTATTAGTAGTAGTATATTACTACTATTACTATTATATGTAGTAGAGTGCAATATATATCACATTACACTACTATATTATTATATTATACAAGCACATGTATGTTATACACTATATATGCTATATTACTATTATATGCTATATTATATTATTTTACTATATTATATTACTATATGCACTCTACCATTACCATTAACATTACCATATCTACCATATCTGCTACTGCTATGTACACACTCAGGTACACACATACACATATGCATATTTTCTTCAGTTTTCAGATTAAAATTTCCATTAGCTCTACTGCTTAATTCATTGTGTCTATTTTTTAGATTTTATATTTTCCATTTATATTCTATTTCATACTTATATTTTTAAACGGAGCAATATGTGAAGCCATGGAGATGTTAATTTCCCTGAGGGAACCTCCCAAAGGGAATAATAAAGTACTCTGTCTGTCTGTCTGTCTGAGCCAGTGCATGGCCCAGAACAACACAAGTGGCTGGAGGTCTGAAGAGAAGCAACAACTGATCAGATCTATGTGATATAAATGTTTTATGGTCCATTTATTGAAATTAGTAAACACAAACAGCTTTTTATGTCACCTGATGACCTCTGACCTGCTGTCACTGTTAGCATTAGCATTTGTTTACATAAGGCTGTGTGCTAACCTGCTGTAGGTGTTAGCATTAGCCTGTGTGCTAACCTGCTGTCAGTGTCTTCTTCTGGATATTCGTCAACTACATTGATGATGTCGAGGCACACCAAACCCACACACAGAATCTTCTTCCTTTCTTCATCCATGCTGATCCACACACGCTGCCGCACACCCACACACAGCTGCAGTCTGGACTTTGACACACAAACATCTCATTGTATCCTCAGAGTAAAGCCACGGCAATAAGATACATCACTTCCTGTCAGCAGAGCTGATGAAATAAGAGCCTTACAGAGAATAGCTGTCCATTACTTCTTCTTCTTCTTTTTTATTGGCGGTTGGCAAACAGCTTTTAGGTGCATTACCGCCACCTTCTGAATTGGAGTGTGGATTGAAAAGTATCTTCCCTATATTCTTTTTCCTAACCCAGTTTTCTCTAAGAACTTTATAACTGCCTTATACCCTACACTTCCAGAATTTAATTGTAAAATCTCCTGAATCTCAAATTGAATGCGTTCTTTCCCTAGTCTATTCTTAAGAACCTGCCTACTCTGACTGTACCGAGGACAACACATCACTACATGCTCTACCGTCTCATCTACACTACAGAACTCACAATAACCCGTTTCATGTTTACCCATAATCTTTATTGTACTGTTAAGTCCAGTGTGACCTAATCTCATCCTTGTTAAAATATCTTCCTCCTTTTTTGACCTACTTATTTCCCTCATTTTCCCTACTGTTTTCTGTAACCTATAGAACTGTCGACCTTTAGTTCCCCTGTCCCATTTTTCCTGCCATTTTTTAACCATTTCTAACTTGATCATGCTTTTGACCTCTGCTTTACTATAATTTATCATTATGTCTATTTCTGATTTTTTTAGCTGCACTTTTAGCAAACTGATCTGCCAGTTCATTACCCTCCACTCCTATATGCGCTGGAATCCATATACATTTTATTATTATTCCTTCCTTACTTATCCTGTAAATAGTTTGCATAATTTCTATTACTATGTCTTGTCTACCCTCTGCTTACATGTTCTTGATGCTGTATAACGCACTGCTTGAATCTGACCCTATTAGAACTTTTCTTAGTTTTACCCTCTCTATCCAACTCAATGCATGTAAGATGGCCAACAGCTCCCCAGTAAAAACAGACAGATTATTACTAACTCTTTTTTTGTGCATAATATCTAATTCTGGAACAACGAATGCAATCCCTACTCTATTACTTTCTGGTTTTGATGCATCTGTATATATTTTTACAAAATCACAATAAATCCTCTCTATATAGCTACTAACTTGCATTCTACTTATATTTCCTTTGTTACCCCCTCTTAGCAGATATAAATCCACCCCTACTTCCTCCAGCATCCAAGGCGGAATACTAGAATATGGAACAGTAGGACTTACCCTTATATTCCCTATTCCTGTTTCCTTAGCTGCCTCGTCTATTGTCCAACTAAAACTCTTCAATTCTGTTTCTCTTTTTCTTGGCAGGTTTGTAATATGTTCCTAGTAGGATGACTGTCATTTTGTCCTTTTAGATTTGCCCAGTAATTTAAAGCTAATTGCATTCTTCTTATTTCTAATGGCATTTCATTCATCTCAACCTGTAATGTATCTACTGTTCATTACTTTCTGTGAGCTAAGAGTTAAAACAATATGGCACTTCCTGTCATCATTTTGGGGTTAGATCAGAGGATGATAACCACATATTACCATTTTAAACTTGTCATTTTATAAGATTTCCTGAGTCATTTCATATGTATTTGTGTGTGTGTGTGTGTGTGTGTGTGTGTGTGTGTGTGTGTGTGTGTGTGTGTATGCATGTATATGTTGGCTTTTACAGCACTTTTACTATTTTAACATTTTATTTATTTTGTTTTTGCACTTATTTATCATTTATTCATCATCATTATTTATTACTTATTACCTATGTCTTTTATCAATATGTGGACATGTATGTATTAGTCTTTATCCAAAACATTGTAACTACTCATTCAGAATCTTTTTCGAAACGGATCCTGATTTCCTTCGCTTAGACCCCAGGAAAGCAGAGCAATTAGTTTAACGAATAAAGTCCCAGCTGACTGACCTGCACAGTCGCCCAGTTGACCCTGTATTTGACACAGAAATCAGTTTAATGGGTCTTTTATAAACCATTGTTGTCATGGTTTTGGTTCTCTTGTGTTTCACTAGTTTATTTTCAGTCTCTTACTCCAGTGTTTTTGGTTGTGTCTTTTTGTTCAGGCATTGCTTCAGTGGCTGGAGGTGTGGTCTGCAGGTGCTGGGGTTCCCTCTCCCTTTTCACAGCTGTCTCTCATTCCACCCAACGACTGGCAGCTTTAAAAGCTCTGGTTCCACCTTCAAGCTGCCGGGTTGTCCCCTCACTTCCTTCCCTCACTCTAGTCGTATGTTCCTACTGATTTCTTGTGCTCTGTGTTGTATGATGTTCTCCAGTGTTTCTAGCAACCCTAACCCCTAACTCCCTAATCCAGTGCTCGGTCTTCCCCTTCACCATCATGTCTCCGCCATCCAGCCTCAGCACCCACCTACCAGCCTTCAGCCACTGAAGCAGCTCCTCACCACTTGGACTTCTCTTAGTTGGTCAGCTTTTGTGTTTTTTTCTGTAAGTCCTGGAGCTTTTTGTGTTTAATAACTCCTTTTTGCTCAGTCCCCCTCGTCTGTTTTGCTCTTGGGTCCAGCAAAAAACTGAATACATTGTGGTCCTTAAAGGAATTTTAAGAATTTTTTTTAGAACATGTATTAATATTAGTTAACTTTGTAAAATTGATTAAAGGACAGGCTCTGAATAATGACAGAGGGTTCAACTTTGCTGACCTAAGATTTGAACCAGTGTCAGTGTTTGTTTTTAAGGGAAGAGAAAGGCTTTGTCAAAATGTGACAAACATGACAAACGTGAATAGTGGCTGAATGGAAGGTGGTAGAGAGCTAAAACTAAGCTCTATCCCCCCATTTTCAGGCACGTGCTTTGGATTGGCGCCACTCTCATTTCTGTGTGATGTCAGAAAGTGGGCGAAACTGTAACTTTTTGCCTGTATCTTGGGAACGAAAGGTTGTAGAAAGTCATGGGTGGTCCTGTTGGAAAGCTGGTGGTTGAATTATGTAGAATGGATGGCAGTTTGAGGTCTCTGCCACTTTCTGCCACTCACACTCTACGCCACTTTTTTGTGCGTGTCACGCACGTTTTGTACATGAGGCCCCAGGTGTTCATTGCCAGAGTGCTCCTCTAGCAGTTGCTTAGCCATAGCGTAGCCTCTGTCTGGAGCCATGTGCTGACAGCTACGCACTAGCTCTTTTGGCTGGCCTCTTGAGTATTTATCTAGAAAACACAAACAATCACATTTACTGCTTGCATTATTCTCCACAGTATTCAAAGGCTCTGATGAATGTTCTGTACTGCAGAGGATCCCCATCAAAAACAGAATTTCTCTTGGTGGCAGTAAATGAGCAGTTTGTTTTTGTATTAGTAATGTGGATATTTCATTTTGTTTTTGCAGTAAGTTGCAGAATGCTGATGTGTCATCCATTCTTTGAAGAGGTGAGGGAGATTGAATAGCCTGTGGGCTTGTTTGTTGCACATGATGGTCCAAAAGAGGTTCTCTTGAGGTTTTTCCATGTTCTTTCCATATTCTACTTGATTGGTCTTCCTGACTGTTGTGTTTTGCATTCCTATATGCATATTGTTTTTGTTGCTGTACAGGGGGTGGTTGTTGTTGCAAATCCACAAGGGTAGGTTTATATTCTTTTGCCTGTGGGTTGAGCATTGTGGAAGTTTCCTTCAGTCTGGCTCCTTTTTCATGAGGGTTGAAAACAGTGGAAGTGTCCTTTAATTTTGCTGCCTTTTCAAAATAAGATTCCATTCCATCTGAGTGTGTAGTTGGGAGAGCCTGGGGACTGGAAGTTGATAATACTCCTTTCCTTTCTCCTCCTCAGCTGCTCTGTTTGCTCCTCCAGAGCGTGTTTCTCCTTTAAGGCTGCAGCGCGAGCTTCAAGTGCGGCTCTCTCTGCCTCAGTCTGAAGGCGCTGATGCACAAGAGGATTCACCAGATCTTGAGCTGGTGTGACTTTTCCGACTTGATTTGATACATTTGTTTTCACGTTGGAAATGCTGTCACCCGGTTTCACTTCATTTTCATTTGGGAATGTCCGGGTTCAACGACCACCTTTTCACACAGTCAGTAAGTTCATTTACACTCAGGAGTTTTGCTTTGAACCATATTTCATGTTTCTCCTTCTCTGCAGGATAAAAGTTGTAGCAGAGATTCATATGTTTCCCTTGCTTCACGGCACAGAGTTTTGTATTTATCAAAAGCACAGTGCACCTCCGTTTCATATTCTCTGTCCCACATTAATTCTTGAATTGTCTCTTTTAAATCAGCTGCGTGTATGACCCATTATCATCACCTTGATTCACCCCTTTGTCAGAATCCATAATTAAACACAGAATCACTCAAATACCGTACACAAACAGAAAACCCACAAGTTATTTAATAACCAGTACCAGTGCCAGTGCCTTGGATTGCAGTCATGTGTGCACACGTTTTAAATGGCCATCGATGGTAGCGCTACACATACCTCCGGTCCGTTCACGTGTTGGTCGGCAACGAAGAGTGTCCCGGTGATGGTCCGTTGCCTCTGTACAGCTTGTTGTCCTTGTCCGTAGTCTTGCAGGCGCTGTCCTGATTGTCCAAAGGATCCGTCTCCAAACACAGAACTCCAGCGATGACGTCCAATCGCTCCGACTGGAAACACCGTAATCCAGCGACGTCGTCCAGTCGATCAGCTGTTTCCTTGAAAGGCGATGCCGACGAGTTCCTTCAAGCAGTTTTTTGACTTAAATGTAGAGTCTTTCGATTAAAACGAGTACATTTAATGCTGCTGAGGGGCGAACTGGCAGAACTAGTTCTGACTCGTGCTCAGGGCAATTCCAATGTCCAGTGCAATAATTCACTTTGAGTGCGGTAACCCATTTATTTTCTTTCTGTGCTCACCTTCACATATGTAAAACTACAAGTCCATAATTCAACTCAGGCAAATTTCCATTCAACAAGTTTCAGTCAAACACAAACTACAATCTTCCGTGCTGCCACGCACACGGTCAAAAAACTGTTGCCTGTCCCAGTCCACACACCTGTTAGCCATCACCCGCATCTCACCTAAATTACCTTTGTTTCTACTCCAGTGCTGCACCTCTATTTACAAATAATGACCTCCATATTATATCAACTAAACAAGAGACAAATCAAAAATATTACTGTGGCTCCAACAGTTTATAAGGGAGCCCAGACCAGAGCTCTACAGCAGCTGACCTCAGACTAACCTATGGAAAAGAAAAGATGGTTCAGATAACATGTGGTTAAAGGTTTTTAATACTGAAATACAATCAAACAGGCAACGTTCTGTACAAAGATACAGTTTGTGTGTTTCAAGATTAAAGATTTAGTCGTACCGATTTTTCTCCCAAACACCTTTAAATCAACACAGTTTGAATTTCATCTGAATTGACAGAGAGTGAACTGTGGTTATATTTGGTTGTTTTAAAAAGTTTTCCATTGTAGTGATCAAACATGAATCCGGAACCGGCTTAAACATTTGGACAGTCAGACCTCTCTCTAACATCATGATGTAAAAATGCTGTGTTCATATCATTAATGAAACAGAAATCGATAATTGCAGCGACACTGTTCACGTCAACATGTACAAACCTGCTCCGATGAAGAGTTATGATCCAGTCACATCTCAGAAGCTGTAAAAGGCAGGAGCTCTTTCTAATGATGGATTTTGGAAGGTTGTGTCTTTTTTTTAAATTTCCTAAAACAACAGCAAAAAGATGAGTGCTAATAGCTCACTCCTTCGAACAGTAAGCCAGTGGGGTTACATTATAAACTCTTCACTAAGGACTGAAGCAGCCGCTGCAGCTGGTCCTGCTTGGTATCAGAGTGTCAGCGCCTCTGACACTGATCTTTAATTCTGGGGTTTGGGGAAATTTACCTGAGATACTCAACAGTTTGTCCTCATCCTCAAAGATTTTTCTCTTGTAAAACTGAAACTTTGGCTGCTTAGCTCACATACATACATATTTTCAGAGTTATGTTAGAAAAAAAAGTTTGAACTTATTACACCAGGACTAACTACAGGCTGTTACCATGGTAGCACGATCTTCAACACTAATTTAATAATACAGTTCTGTTACTTCTCTGCCAATATGCTCAATCATTTAACCAACCATTTCCAGCTGACTGATAATGCAACACTACAAACCCCAAAGAGTCCTGTTAAATCTGATATAAGACTTGAATCTGACTTTGGTGCTTAACATTTTATTCTACAATAGAATTGTATAAGTTTTAATTTAATTAAAACAGCATGTGAAATTGTTACTGAAAATTAAACTCTGACTTGTGTTTCCACAGAACCTGAAATCAATTTTAGACATGTTCGGAGAGTTTTTCAGTAGAGACTTGAAAGGAGGCAAGGATACAAGTTGAAAATGTTTCAACAGCTAAAAATCTGCAGAGCGGCAGGAACTGTCATCACATGATTTGGTGAAAGTAACATTTGAATCATGTTTAAATGTATTAAATTGTAGTTTCATTAATAAGTGATTTCAGTATTCTCTAAATGTTAGCTGTACACGAAGCACAAGCCGTGATGCAGAAACTGTCTGCGCTGTCGAACACGCCTCTTTAGACAAAGGTAACAAGACTCAACAAACCAACATCTGAATTACTATTGAACATCAGCTGAGACAATCAGAGTTTGTCAACCGGGACTGGCCTCGATAACCCCGAGTTAAATCTGAGTAGGTTAAACTTGATTCGTAGTACAGGCCTCTGGATGGGAAAAAGAGACAACAAAAACAACAACAGAGTTGGTTACCATCGTGATGTGCCAGTCTGTCGTACGTGTCGTGCCCGTCATGCTTTGTGTCAACTTTTTTAAAACATAATGAGTGATGTTAACAGTGAGCTATGGTTATGTGAAGCTCATACTAATGTTTACGAGTTTTAAACATGGAATAAAGCAACCAGTCAGGCGTACTCATGTCCCAGTGCTGAACCAATCAGGTGTGAGCATGTCCCAGTGCTGAACCAATCAGGCGTACTCATGTCCCAGTGCTGAACAAACATTTGCTGTACAGGTTAAAACATTCACATGAATAAAACCACCGCGACATCTGGTCCATTTGTTTTCCCATGATGCCTCACTCTAGTTCCAGCTGGTGTTTAAAGTCTGTGACACCATCTGTTTCTCTTCACAGATTCATTCACATTTTGATTATTAGTTTAACTGTTCTGCTGGTTTATGCTCCAGTTTACCTTTGACTCTACTTGGTTCCGGTCCAGCCCCGGTCTGAATGTGGCGAGGGGGCGCAGAGCTCTGAGTCGGAGTCCGACTCCCCTTGTGCAATGTAAGGCCGGACAGTGGCACAGCGGCTGGCGCCTCCTGCTCCTCCCCCTTGGTGGTCTCCCAGGTTGGCAGAGGACGAGTAGAAGCCGTTGTTGAGGAAGTCCAGATTCTCTTTGGACTGGGAGATTGAGAAGCCGCTGAAAGAGCGCTCCAGCTCCTCATGGTCCACGGACGGGATGGAGATGGAGGTGTCGCTGTCTGGCTTCACCTCCTCCCCTCCTCCACCTCCTTCTCCTCTGGTCCCGTTGGCCCCCTCTCTTCCCCTTTCTGGTCTCTCTGCTCCTGCTCGGTCTCCAGTGCTCTGCCGATTCGACCTGTTCCCGCCGTGTCTCTCTCCAGCTGGAGGAGGTGGGAGTCGAACCAGGGACCCATCCCCCACTGGACTTGGAGTGTTGCCATGGCTATGCTGGGGAGGGGGTTGGGCCTGCTGGTGGAGCTGGGAGCTGATTGGCTGCCAGGAGGTGGAGGGGGGACAGGTGGGGGCATTGTAGTTCCTGTGTGCGGTGGAGCTGCTGGAGCGGACCATCTTTGTCACAGAACAACTCTTCTCAATGTGGTCGCCAGGCAACACCCTGCATAACATGTTGACAAGAAAACATGTTAACAAGAAAATATCTACACACTAAAATGTAACACCCTTTTAATAAGAACAACATATAAGCAACATTTTATCAACAACAGGTCCTGGTCTGATACTGGTTCTATCATTTCCCACTAACAGACACTGACTGCAGGATCTTGGAAATGGACTGGCTCTTCTCCAGCTGATCCACCGGACTGTGGTATGGCGGGGCTGGGTCCGGCTCTTTGGAACCAAAGTAGGCATCGGTTTCAGCCTGAGGGATTCCCATTCGCTGGATGTAGATGTTAACCAGGAAGTCCAACTTTCTCTCCATTGACAGGACCTAAGGAACACGGGGAGAGGACCAATCTGATTAAAGACTGAAGCTGCATCAAAACAACAGCAGGTTTAGGCTTCAAGAACTCTCAGAGCTGGTCTGTTCAAAATACAACTCCAATTCCAAAACAGTGGGGACAGTTGGATCCAAACAGGTCTTTTTGGTTGCTCCTGTCCCGACTGGTTTGAAACATGCTGCTGCATCAGATTCAGAATCAGTTACCTGCTTCTCCACCTTCCCCAATCGTCCCATCATGCTCGGGTCCTCAGGAAGCTCCTCGTTGGCTGCTTTGGGACGGTCCTTGTCTGCAATTGGAGTTCCTCTGCCGACTATCTGGTCCACTCTACCGATCAGAAGACAGCACAAGTCAAAGCACAAAGTCCTCTCCGAGTAAATTCAGAAACTTTCCGGTTGAAGTTGCTGAAACTGTGAAGGTGAAGTATATTCTGAATAAAGTGCTGGTCTGAAAACAGTGAAAAACTTGATACTGAGACAAAAGATTCTGGATTTGAAAATTATTAACATCTTAATTTGAATTATAGTGATAACACTTTGAATAAATGTGAATGTTTTCTTGTTCAAACTGATTTGTTTTAACTGAGACCAAAGTCCAGTGTCCTGCTAACAAAGAAAAGAAGAAAGGAGAAAAGAGAAAAGAAGAGAAAATCAGGAGATGCTGAAGCAGCTTAAAAAACATATACAAGGGGTCAGAGTTCGTACCTTGACTGGAGGTTCTTAATGCGGGCAAGCATGTCCAGGTGTCCGGCTGAATACTGTTCGATCACATCCATGACATCATAGGGACGAAGACTCTCCTTAAACTTCCTCTTGGACACCATGAAACGCATGATACTGAGAGAGAGAAAAAACAGGAAGTCAGCTGAAACCAACCTTTGACAACTGCAAGGAGTTCAGGTGCTCTCAGGCACCACAGTGTTGATGTGGTGAATCTTGCCTCTGTAGATGTGATTCATCTCACGCACCTACGCAGTCTTCTGACACCATCCTGTGATAGTGGGTCTAGACTAAAATAATGAGACAGCAGATCAAAGCAGCTGAATGTGTTTCCTAGGAAAGATGTCTGGACTCAGACATAGAGACACGTTGGGAACTCAGAGGAGAACCACTCCTTCATGCTGAAACAGGTCATTTTGAGGTGGTTCAACATCTGATCAGGATCCTGTGTGAGGAGGTATCCTGGGTACACCCAACTGTTAGGAGGCCTCAGGGAGGAGCCAGAACATTTTGGAGGGATTTCATTTACGTCCAATCAAGCAAAAACAGAAACAGAGATTTTAGCCTTTGACAGTCAAGAAGGAGCAGAAACCTGATGACTAAGTAAATATACTAGGCAACAACTAAGATATATACAAGACACTGCACCCCTGCTCAGTAACCAGCAGAGATCCAAAGGTAGGCCCACAAGAAGGCCACCTGCATGCAGTGACATCTGAGCTGAAAGGGCCAGAAAAGGAGAAAGAAAGCTCAGAGTTTGGTGGGATCCTGGATGGAGAGCTGTGTATTACTGTAGAGTCAACAGAGGGAACTGGAGGTGGGTGAACTGTGAACAGAAACTAACTTCAGGTACAGCTGTTTATCTACAGGTTCCTCTCTCTTGGCAGGTGCATCGTCCCTGTGTCATACAAGTGATGTCACAATCACAGACATCAGTCACAAAAAAAATCTTTGACTGGCAGTACCTGGATCTAAAGACTTCTGATTAGACTCTTCACACATCACAAACTATAAGATTTTATCTACTGTTTTTCAGTGTTAACTGATCCAGACTAGGGAAGACCACAAATCAGATTCATCATCAGAGACACATTTCTAATGTGTGGCTCCAGCTTCAGTCTGCTCAGCCACTCATCCTGGATCAAGACTGACAGAAACTGGATTCATAGAAGCAACGTCGCAAGATCAGAGCAGGAAACACAGATGCAGAGATGAAGCACGCTAACACTACGTTTTACGGTTCCTGGCTTCCTGAAAGGTTTTGGACTGTGTAAGAGCTACTGCTAAAGTTTTTCCAGTTTTTCTGACAGAAGATTGTATAAACAAAAATGACAGAACTGGACAGTGTTGCATTGTAACTTTAACTTCACCTAACCAACAGGAAAGGACCTGAAAGAGGACTAAACACTGCTCTGTCAGACAGACACCAATAACAAGGATAACAATACTACTAGTACTACTACTGAGCAAAATAATAATAATAACAATAATAATAATATTAATAACCAAAGAATGCCTTACCAATGAGGAGTTTTAGTGGCAGACAACAGAAAATAGTGACAGAAACAGAAACAATAGAAAACAATGAAGCTAACTGGAGGTCAAACTGACTGGTCTTACCCAACAGCTGATGGTGACCTTTGACCCTGGGGTGAGCACAAATAAATAAAAAACAAACAAAAAATAATGTGAATAAAAAGCAGAATGAGTTCAGTGCTTAATAACCAGCAAATAAACAGTGAGTAAAGCGACAAATGATGAGCAGATAATCTGATAAAGCAAAATGATTTCCTGAATGAAAATAAACACAACAAACAGTTCGTACCAGATGGCTCTGATGGTGACCTTTAACCCCGGGGTCAGATCCTGAGGGACAAACTCACAGTGGCAGCTCTTGTTGTCATCTGCCAAGTCTTCTCCTGGCAGGCTGGCCTCTGAAACAACAGCAACACTGCATCATTCAGCCTGAAGCACGTAGAGCTGGAGCAGGAGGACCAGACACTTGAATTCTGTCCCAATTGTGGCCGGATTAACCTGTTGAAGTCGTCCTGGGCAGAAAAGTTCTCTGGGCCAGAGCGACCTGTTGTCCCCTGAATATGTACCCTACCTCTTCCAAGTTCATATTAAGTCCACTGCAATCAGATCTCTTGTGATAAAACAATACTCAATATCTCAGTTTGTAACTTGATTAAACAAAACTTTATTTCTGAAAATGCAGGGTTGATGCAGGGTCCTGGACAGATAATTAGCTTATTAGTTAGCTGTACTTTACAAGCAGTGATGATGGATGACCCTGGTGGGTTTGGGGCCCCTAAGCCTCCTTCATCCAGACACTCTAAAATAAACCTGCTTGTTCTTCTCACCCATCTCTTCAGTACTGTACGAATTATTCCTTTCCTTTGGTTTCCTTTGGTTGGGATTGAACTGAAATTTTACAATTTTTTTCTACTATTTTTTTTTCTAGAATGGAGACGGGGACGGGGGGGGACGGGGCTATAGGGTCAGAATTCACGCACACACATGCAACCTGTGAGAATGGGATATTGATTTATATAAAGGGTTACAATCCAGAAGAAGGTTGGAAAACTCTGCAGTAACTCTCCTGGGGGGGTTGGAGGTGAGCTGAGCTGCACGGTGCATGTTTGTTTCACAGCACCACACAGGGGGTTTACCTGTGGCGGTTTTTCCTCAGATTACTGGAGCTGTTCTGTGATATTTAAAACTGATCTTCTGAACAAAGCAGAATGTGTCTATATCTGGTTGCTTGGACCTGTTTCTACTGAACAATAGCACCACTAATGAAGGTACATTAAAGAGTGACAAAACATTTGCATTTCCTGTAACGCCTGCACAATAAAAGCATCCACCGTTTCATCAGAAAGCTGTTAATGTGAAGCAGCAACAGCAGGAAATGTTCGGTTTGTATCAGCAGTGACAGAACACAGTGAACGGTGGCTCAACTGTGAGGCTGCAGTGGAAACAATGTCATCACAACATGGCTGAAATGGACTGGCCCGGGCTGAAAAAAATCTGAAGACGAAAATGGTTCAGTCCTCTACATCTATTACAGTGTGTTAGTGTGTGTGTGTGTGTGTGTGTGTGTTTTAGTGTATTAGTGTGTGTGTGTGCTGACCTGGGGAGCTCTTCTGTCTGAACTCTTCATCCTGCATCTCTATCAGCACTACAGGAGCAGGAAGAGGAGGAGACAAACCTTCATCAGGGTAAGATTAAACTCTACTCTCATCATCATCATCACCATCATCTCCATAATTATCAAGCAGGGGAAAACTTCAGTTCCCCTCAAGAAATCAGAGTGAAGCTATGGCTAGAAATCATGGGAGTTGTAGTTGTTGTATGTGGGCACAAAAGCTTCCAGTATCAGTAAAATAAACAGGGGCCAAAATCAGTTCAACTTTAGACTTTCTCCTCCTTTCCTTTCCTTTCCTTTCCTCCCCCTCCTTCTTTCCTCCCTCACATCCGTCACTCCTTATTTTTTGTGTTTTTAGAATGAAGTTGGTTTGATTTGATGAAAACTCTGACCAACATGTCTGATATGTTACCATCCAACTTAATCTAACCAGTCAGAAGATGAAGATGATGAAGTAGCAACAGGATTCTTCAGATTCTGTGATTTATGACGACAGTACAGTTTTGAATATTGACGTTGTTGGACTGATATAAACGGGATAAACGCTGTCTCATCCATCATATCTCAGGCTGAGTGAATCCACTGTGAAAAGTGTAACATTGCTGATGCTTCATTAATCCCAATGTAGTTTCTATAAATTGTTTGAAACACTTGTCAGATTAGAAACTGTCTCGTTGATAGACAATGTTTATGTTGGTTGAAAATCAATCAAAAGATTTAACTTCAGGCTAAGTCAGAGAGACGAGGTCAGACGAGGACTACTCACCAAGTACAGGTTTGTAGCCGCAAGTTTGAACAATTAGCTGTAACAACCATTAATAGTGTCCTATAGTGTAATATTGCTTTGTATTTGTCTTACGTCAGATTGCTTGGTGGTCATGAAGAAATGCAATTCTGTCACAGCTGTACAGGCTACATCCACTGTTAACGACTGCAGCTCCTCAGTTTTTTCCCTCACATCCACATCAATAAAGAGAGTGTTAAAGAGACCATGTCTGGATGCTGAGAAGGAGGAGAGCTGGATTCTACGTATGATCCTGCAGACTCAGACACAGCTTTAACAGAATCAAGTGTGTTATAACAAGCTAGATTCATGGATCACATCATTACAATAGGTGGGTCACGTCACTGCTCACTTTGTGGGATTGAGTATGGTCATACTGAAAGGCTTAATGAAGATTGTGTTTGATGAGGTGTTACTGGACCCACAAGACTCTCCTGAGAGGAAGTAAAACCATCAGAAGAGGCAGTTATTGCTGGGCAGCTTTTGTGCTTTAGTCTAGCAGTCAACAGCCTTGTATAAAGTCTAGGCATTCACAGGAAGGTGCTCAAGGATGACCATGACAGTTTACATTAAAGTAATGGTTATTTTTGAAGTTATTAGTTCCATGCATGTACAAGGGTTGAAAAACCTGGTCCATTTAACACACTGACTGTGAATATGTGAAACAGTTTTGTAATTTTACAGTAAGTAAATAGTAAGCAAGTAACACAAAACATTTCTTTGTTTTACTTTATTATGATGTTGAAATATCCTGGCATCATGAGAATACGTCTGGAATCTCTAGCTAGCTAGCCACTACTAATGTTAATACAAAGAGCAGCCTTGTTATAATGTCGTCAACTCAGCACTACAACTACGAGCAAGCTAGCTTCTGTCCATGGTAACCATGGAAACATTCAGCCGCAAGTCACCAGTTATCACAGTCACTCGTTAAACCAAAATGCCGGCAGTGCAGTTGTAACCAGAACCAACTTTTGAATCAGGCCTCATAGATCTAATATGAGTGACGATTCAGTAACTAGATTGCTTTTGGATTTCTCACCTCAGATTTGTTCAGAAACAGATTTTTGGTGGCTCACTGAATTAGATATTAGATAAATGGCTCAATTGGCCCGACCTGGATCAGGTCAGCTGAAAATCTGTCTGAATGGGAGCGAGGCCAGACGCATCTACCAGAACAATAAAAACACAAGCTCACATATTTGTCTGGTTCCCAGACTTGAAAGATCACAATAAAAAATATAAAATAATCTCTACAATATTTGGAAATGGTTTTAAACAAGATAATCTGTAGCTTTGACAAACAAAAAGCACTGATATGATAATTGTCTAAAAAATACTAACTTTTTGACTGTTTGACATGGAAACAGTAAAGTCCTTACAGTAGCTGCAGACACTTTGGTTGCTGTGCAGTTTTTAACGTTTATTTGTTGTCTTTTTACCAGAAATAATTACTGGATTAATCTTCTTCTTGTTTTTGCCACCCTGCACAAGTACACATTTTCAAATGTACCTGTGAACCCTAATGTAAAACAGACAGTATTCTTATGGCTTAGAGAGTTTATACATAAATACTCATTTAACAGTATGAACAAAAGTATGAATAGGAGTATTTACCTGAGGAAAACATCATGGGAACCTGTACTCTTGATTGTCAATGTTGTTCATTTTTCCACAATTTCAGGACATTTTTTTGCTTGAACATGTGCAGTTGTGAGGTTTTTGGTTTAGAAGCAGTTACTGATGCCATATTCACAGTAGAAGTGGAGCTAAACTTTCCAAACGCCTCAACACAGCCGCCTTTCAGCTGAAGAGCCATGTATCATATTTTAAAATGAATTTGTTTTATTGATATTAAAAAATAACAATATCATGCTTTATTCCCCATCAGTCAATCAACTGGTTGAGGAGTAGGTAGAATTTCTGTCGACCAAGATTTTCTTTTGTGGACTACAACTACTATGTATTGGAAAGGAGTATTTGAAAGTTTGTGAAAAATATGCACGATACAGAAAGATTAAGTTTTCTCTTTTGTCTTGTGAAGGTGCAGAAAAAGTACCTATGTGATGCATCTTTCAAAGTCATGTACCAACAAAGATAGAGTCTAAGCTCATCACAGCAGAGGAGCTCATGCAGACAGTTTGAACCGTGAATGTGGACTAGATCAGACAAGAGGACAATTCCTTTAAGTTTTGGCACTCCAGTTGTTCTGTATTTGTGGATGCTAAAGCTCCACCTGTAGGGGTTTTCACTGACAGCCTGATTGTTCTGACTGGTTGGGCTCACAGCCTCTTACCCTCAGAGTTTTGTCGCGAGGCTGCTCCTCGGATCCTGAAGGCCTGTCTGGTTCTGCTGCGTTCTCCAAAGCTCCAGCTCTTTGGAACCTTGCTGGGACTGTCCTCCAGACTGGGTTCCATGCTGGGGGACCGGCGCAGGGCCTGGACGCTTCCCAGGCCTGTAGGACCACCAGGGACTCCAGGACCCACACCAGGAGTAACACTGGGGCCGACTGTTGGAACCACTAAAGAGAGAAAGGAAAAAAGAGGTCAATGATGGGACACACCAGAATCAGAACCATTGATTCTGCTGGTCATTCTTCCTTTCTGGTTCATGTTAGTTCAACAGTCTGCAGGTTTTCAACAGATCCTACAGCAGATTGTCTGTCTTGTCTGTTCTGAGTCTTCAAGTTCAAAAATTAAACCAAAAACA
The DNA here is from genome assembly GCA_037975185.1 of Centropyge bicolor. Classification (NCBI taxonomy): domain Eukaryota; kingdom Metazoa; phylum Chordata; class Actinopteri; family Pomacanthidae; genus Centropyge; species Centropyge bicolor. Next base: position 307,851 of record JBBMOC010000182.1, on the reverse strand, counting down.
ATGTGACTGACTGCTAAATGTCTTCAGAACAGTTCAGGACACTTCAGTACCAAAAACTATACAAATGAAGTGGACTAGCCTCCGGGTCTGAAAAGTGAAGCCAACATGGAAGTACCTTTAACTTGCATTCTTTGTAATGACCAGCAGGGGGCAACTCCACTAGTTGCTAACAGTAGTCCAATTGTGTAGAAGTCTATGAGAAAATGACTTCTGACTGAGTTTATCATCTCAGTAAACAGTTTCCTGATGACTTAATGGTGTCCTAGTTTCAGCTCTTCTTCAATACAGCATGATGTTTATGTAGCTAATTATGGTCCCATGTGGACTGAAACAGATGATGGTTTGTGGTCTATTTAGAATAAAGTAAACAGCAAAGCAGGGTGAGATTTAGGGTGTGCCTATCTTGTGACTCACTACAAACCTGTCAATTAAGATGAACAGAAGTAGCAGGTATAGCAATGCATATCCATGGCACGGTGTAAATTTAAATAGCCATGAACTTGTTTTGGGGTGCTTTTGTCATAGAACTTGAACCTTTCACAGTGTTTTCAGTTCATCAAAGTTAATTGTAAGATTTTAGTCACTAAAAAATGTCAATTCAATTCAATTCAATTTTATTTGTATAGCGCCAAATCACAACAACAGTTATCTCAAGGCACTTTACATACAGAGCAGGTCGAGAGACCCGACAACATATAGAGACCCAACAGTTCCCATCATGAGCAAGCATATGATGCGACAGTGGCGAGGAAAAACCTCCTTTTAACAGGCAGAAACCTCGGACAGAACCAGGCTCAGTGATGGGCAGCCATCTGCCACGACTGATTGGGTTGAGACAGAGACAGAGACAGAGAGAGAGAGAGGGACAGAGAGGGGGGGTATGACAAGCTACAATATAATCCACAGACGTGTACATAGCGAACAGCAGTATTGAACAGGGATACATTGTCAGTCAGAGGCTTGTCTTGTTCAAATGTGCTACATGGAGTCTGATTGTTCCCTGTGAACTCCTAAATAGCTGCAGCTTTTCAAAACATAAAAACTTTGGCTCCCACCTTGCTGAGGTGAACCTTTCCCTTTGGTTCCTGAACTCCGGGGAGATGAGAAGACCCTCTCCTTCAGACTGACCTTCTGGCTGCAGGGACAAGAGACAGAAAAACAATAGGTTTGGGGATGAGGCCGGAGACTGGGAGAAAAGGTCCAGAATGTCCTTTATTGTCAAAGCATCCTGCTCGCTCCCTTTGTCCAAATGTGACATTTCATATTTCCTGTTCATACTTTCTGTCTTGATGTTGTGTTCCTGCATAAACAGGAGGACAAGAACACAACAGTAAATTACAACATCTGGGACAGGTTCAGTGTACCAGACCTTCATGGAGTCTCTGGCTGAGAAACAACAGAGAAATATGGAGGGAGGCGACTGACTTCGTGGTGTTTTGTTATTGGATTTCTATACTGGTCACGGATTGTCAGAACAAACATCATGTTCTAGCATTAGGCAGTTTAAGTGTAGTGGGTACAAGAACACCAGAGACCAAAGATCAGTGATCGACTTTGCTGTCTTTTCATCAGCTGTTTTTCTGGGTACGCAAATAAAGAGGAGCTGAGCTGTCAGCTGATCACTGCCTTGTGGTAAGTTACATTAGGTGGTGGAAGCTGGTGGACGGACCAAACCAAACAGGTAGTGAGGGTGAACTGGGAAAATCTGGATGGGGTTCCTGTCCAAGAGGTCTCCAAATCCCATCTGCGGACTCCTCCTGCATCCCAAAGGTAGCTGGGGCCATGAGATTTCCCCAGAAGACCCTGTTCAAATGGTCTATTGTGGAGGTGGCTAAAGGTGGTTGTTCATGCTTGGTTAGCCCAAAAGTTCTTCTTCTCCTGAATTCCTGAAGCAGCAGAAGGTATCAAGAGGCCAGTAGGACTGCAGCTTCTGTCATGGAAGAGTTTGCGGAAGGTTGTGAAGAAGATTTTGGAATGTTTTCATGGAATGAAATGTTTTCATGGAATGAATGATGGAATGTTTTAGGCAGGGAGGAGAGCTCCTGGCCAGGATTGGTAATACTACTGTATGGTGGAAGGAACTCCTTGCAGAATTCCTGAACCCAACTGACATATCCTCCATAGAGGAGGCAGAACTGGAACAATAGGGGGAAGAATGTTCTGAAGTGTCACCAGGTTGAGGTTGGGGCTGTCTTGGTTGACTCTTCAGTGTCCTGTGGACTTGGATAGTGCCTGTGAACTGGTAGACAAGCGGTGTGGTTCACATTTTTTGAAAAAGACATACCAGAGGGTTCCTTCAGTTCATGGTTCCTCCGACAAGTTCCAGTATCTCTGGGTCTTGTTCACCAGTAAAGGTAAGCTGTGTGATGTATTCAGGTGCATGTTCATCCATTTATAAAGTTGGATTTAGTGTCCACTCGTGAAATTTCCCCGCAACAGCGGACCTAGTGTTAAATCCCAGTGGCGAAAACAGGAGTGGTAAACAGTCTGGACACGTGTTACGGCAACATTACCAATGCATTCTGTGCCTGTTCATACCCACTGCTTAGACTTGCAGAAGATAATGTCAATTGTTTACCTCTGCTGTACAAACAGGAATGGAAACATCGGAAGCCACAATGGTACAGCACCCCACACTGGTCACAGGATGCCATTATTCAACTCCACGGATCCTTGGCATGCACTGACTGGGGAGCTTTTGATAGAGATCTGAATTCTAGCATTTCTGTTGTTACAGATGGCGTCAACTTCACCAAAACCCCAAACCTTGCATTATTCCCAAATAGAACAAAGCCTGATAAATAAAAAAAAGCACAAGAGCATTCAAGCTTAAAGGATGGACTAAGCAAAAAATGGTGAATATAAAAAAAAAAATTAAATGAGGTTTCTAAGGCAAACTGAAGTTCAAGGACATACATTGTAAGCAGGCATTTCAGAAGGCTAAAACCCTAACCTGTTCTGAACGTGAACCCAACCTATGTGCATCAACGTATCCAGAATCCTTTGCAAAATAGCGGAATACATTCTACGCCCACTTCCACACTCAGGATTTCTCAGCTGAACGTAAAAGATGGTTTAAAGCGCTCCCTCTGGCAGACCTTGAACCAATCACCTGAGAGCTGATCACTGATCATTGACCTTGTGAATTTTCCCACTGTGGGACAAATAAAGGTATATCTTATCAATCAGGTGAACAGACGTATTTGTAGAATTGGACACTGACCTGGGAGACGGCTCTGGCTGGACGTCCTTCCTGCAAAAAAACAACAACAGACAGAGAAAGAAAGAATTGTATTGATGATACTGACTTTATTTAATGTATTTAATGTTAACAATTCAAGAATGTGAAGCTGATTACTAACAAAAATGCTGCAGTAGTTATTGTAGTTTGTGTAGTTTTATTTGATTTCCTTTATTAATGAGGCTGACCTGAATGAAAGTCCTGATTTGTTCTTGAGGTTCCTCAATAAATCCAACTGGTTGAGAGGTGGAATCAACCTGGACAAAAGCAGACAGAATTTGAATTCTTATATTACTCTAAGAATATTTATAGAGTTTAAGAATTGTCTGTAAGTAGACAGGTGGAGTCTCACCTGTACATGGGGACAGAGACTGTCCTCTCATAATAATCCCATGTTGAGGTCAAATCAGTTCGGCTCAAGTTTGTGGCATACACCCTCCACGCCGCCTGTAGAGACAGAGAGCATATGACTGCGTGGAAACATTTACAATTCAGATGCTGATGCAGAGCAAGAAGGAACCTGCCAACCGCAGACATTTTTAGAACTGAAAGCTCTTCTCTGTTCAGTTTCAGTCAGGGTTAAATCCTGCTGCCTGATATCTGAGTCTTCACACTGTGTTCAGTGATGTTAATGTGTGTGTCTCATTTTTCTCCTCAGTAATAATCACAGACTCAATCAGCTCCTGTTTCTCTGTGACCTGGCTGCTCCTCACTTCAACCCTCTTCTACTGCTCTAAACTGGATCTCAGACACTTTTCCTTCTGTTTCATCAGCTCAGAGTCAAAATTTGACTTTTCATTGAAAATTAATTTGACCATGTAGATGCTAATCTGATAGATGCTAAAATGATAACATGATAACAAACAAACAGCATCATAAAGAACTAAAGTTCTCCGGAGATCAAGAGCCTGTAAAAGTTTATCAGATGTTCTCTTGTCATGTTTCAGCTGCAGGTTGCTGCTGCTGCTGTTTACAGCCTGTTTTTACTCTCTGTTTTTTCCATTGAGTCAAACTGTCTCCTTTCAGTCTGTTCAATTAGCTGTTCATTTAGCAGTTCCTTTTAGTGGCTCCTGCAGTGAACTCTCTTGATACTGAAAAAAAGATTAAAAACAGAAAGATTCTCAGTTCTGCGTCATATTTTTTCTGTTTTCTAAGTGGAATTATAGAGGTTTATGCTGGAGTTCTGTGGGTTCAGATTTCACTCAGTTAGGACTCTGAGAAGGAGTGTGAGTGTGATCAGAATGTTGGTTCACCTGTATGAGTCCAGCTGCAGGATTTCGTCTCTTCTCAAAGTGTTTCTGTCGGTGCTGCTCCTGAACCTTCAAAGCAAAACCAGAACCCAGGATCCCCTGACAGACAGAAACAGACAGTGAACCATGTTGAACCAGTTTGAGGTTCACTTGTCTCATGTAAACTCAGGTACCCATTAGAGTGACTCACAGCAGGCAGAGCAAAGAATGAAACTCCAATCAGAGTGAACGTTGCAGCCAGCAGACGTCCATTCCAGGTGATAGGGAACTTGTCTCCATAACCAATGGTTGTCAAGGTGATCTGACAGAGACAGAACCAGACATACCAATCAGATTGTCCCATCACTGAGGAGTACACAGCTGGTCTTTTTCAATACCAACTACGGTAGACTGAATCTTTATACTCGTCAGGTTCAATTTGGAAGTCAAAACCCTAAGGAACCGGAGGACGCAATGCAATTAGTTTGTAACTGAGACGGCAGCTCAGCTTCAACACGCCTGTACCTGACTAAACTGTGACATCAGTGAGGTGCAGTCAGAGGACATGTAAATAAACCTGTCCAAAGCTCCACAGAACAGCTCTGTGGTTAAACTGTCCAATAAATACATGAAGCTTCACTTTACCTTTAGACAAACTAAATATTTGATTTACACTCTGACACCAAACTTTATCTCCCAAAAGCTATTTTATCTTCTGATTCAAACTTTACTGAGACATCAGAGTCAAGAAGCCGCTCACCTGTGTGTCATCATTTCTTGCTGATTGACAACCAAAGACATTCATATTATGTTATGTTATATTATTAGTGGCTGTGTGCAATGTCTCACCAGTCCCCACCAGAGGGCGTCTGCGTAAGTCTCAAACTGTTCATTGTCTTCTTTTTCTGCCAAATAAACGAGGAAACTGGCAAGAATGAGACACAGGAAGCCGATATACCACGCTGTGATCAACTCCTGCAGAGAGAGAGATACATGATAATAGAGTGTGAGAGAGAGGGAGGAGCATTATAACAGAGTCATCAACAGACCTTGTCAAGCTTCCTGTCAGGAGGATGATACCAATAAACCAATACTGCTGACATAGTGAAACACAGTGAAATAGACAGTGAAACACACAATGAAAGTAAAATACACAATGATACACAGTCAAACACTCAGTGAATCACACAATGAGCCACTGCCCTCTTGGCAGTGGTGACGTCACCTAACCCCGGTTAATCCAAATATAAAGAGGTGAAGCGAGGGTGGAGCTGAATGAAGCCTGTTTCATGAAACATGCTCAGCGAGCTAGCCGGCTAACCCGGTGGTACCACATGTTACCTTGCTGTGGGCGTAGACAACTGATCCCAGCAGTTTCCACGTTCCTCCTCGGCGGTCCATCCTGATCATCCTCAGAATCTGAAGGAAACGAAGTGACCTGATGGCTGAAGTGGCGAAGACATTCCCCTGAGTCCCTGCAGCCAACACTGAGATGGACGCGATCAACACCATGATGTCTGCAGACGGGTCAGAGAGACAGACAGGTGTGTGTGTGCATGCATGTGTATGAGAGAGACAGACAGACAGACAGAAGGACACAGACCGAGAGAGAGAGACACACAATGTCTGAAGTCATTCAAAGTGATTTTTCATCTGACATCACATGAATTTGACAACTGCTCAACTCAAAGAGCTGATGTACTGACTGATGTTTGTACATTCACAAACTTCCAGGAAACAATTTCAGCTCACATTCATGTCTTTTCACTGACGTTTCATTGCACCACATCTTATATTGACATCACATTCTGTGCAAAGTCACTTGTCTGACAAAAGATGAAGTGCAGTCTGAGAGTAAATGAAGTGTTTTGAAAGTCATCGGACTCACCGATAACACAGAAAGGTTTTCTGGCAAATTTGAGCCGTCCTCTCCATCCTCTGTAGCGACAGCAACAACCTGCAGCCCAGATCCTCACCATGTACTCCACCCCAAACACTACGATGGTCACCACTTCCTGTTACACAAAAACACACTGTTGAAACCAACCGAACAATTCTACAATTCTATGATTTCATTTAGCAGACGCTTTTCCAAAGCAATGTACACAACCAACTTTCCGATAGGTGGACAGCGGCTCTACCTCCTGAGCTACAGCCGCCCCAATGTGGGCCAGGGAGCTACCTCACAATGCACCTAACAACTGGCTTCATGATCAATTCATTTACTGATTCGTTTCTCAATTAATCATTTAGTCTATCAAACATTAGAAAAATGATCATGCTCCCATGCAGAATCCAGGGAAAACATATATAAATGTTGTATGCACAACCAACATGCACAGTTGCACAGATGTGGAAAATACATGGATAATAATATGGTGTTAGTTCAGTAAACTCTAATTCAACATGTTATGAATGTCAAGGATAAATGTTTGCACAGATCACAAAACAAAGACAAAGCCTGCTGGGGCAGCACAGCTAGTTGAATTTGTTGTTTAGACCCTCAGACACGTTTAGCATCCTAAGCCATGAGAGCACAACAATATCCAACAAATCATCATCTGATGGTGAGACACTGCATGAACCACAAGCTGGAACAGTCCAACACACAGTCGAGAAGTTAGCTCAACCAAGTTGTTTGTTGACTCCGTGTATGCATTCTTTCCCCAAACACATGCACGAATGAAAAGCTTGTTGTCCACAGAAGAAAACTGACAGAGATTATTCAGCAGCGTACTGTGGTAACACATGGCTGGTTTTCATATACAAATCTACACCTTTGATTCACTGATATAAAAACAGAAAAGAAGTAAATCCTCACATTCAAGAGGCTGGAACCAGGAAAGTTTTTTCTTTCTTTTCTTAAAATGACTAAATCTAAAATGGATTGTTGAATAGTTGGCATTTGATTGTCTGTGAACGATTAATTGATACAAACAGGAAAAAACTGATGGTTGCAGCTTTACAAACAGCCAACTGCATGAAACGAGAGAGAAAACATTCATATGAGCTAAAGTGAGGAGTTTAAAAATATCATCAAACTACAGACAAGAAAAAAAATCACGATGTACTGAGTTATATTTAAAGACTTTATTCAGACCTTAGGTCAGTGTTTGACTCAGAGCTAAAGGTCAATGATGTGTATCTGTAAAAACATGAGCCAAGCAGCTTTACCAGAATGTAGAGAGCATCCTCTGAACTCTTCTCATACTCTTTGATGGTGGAGAACACAGACAGAACCAGACAGGAGAAAACTAGCAGGAACCTGAACAGAGAACACACATTAAACACACAGCCATTTTCCGTTCCTGCTTCAGTCTCAGGTTTCTGAAAACTGACCTCAGATCTGTCTTTCAGACTGTAACATCTGATCTGAGATCTGTCTTCAGTTATTGATCTTCAGCTGTTCCTGTAAACTCAATAATCATTAAGTTCGCGTTTCAGAATTATCTTAGTTAAATGTTTTGATATTTTTCATTTCAATTTCATGATTTTGTACTGACATTTCTGATTATTTCTAGTGTTTTGCCTTTCTCTTTTGTCTTTGTCTTGCTGAATGTCCACGTCTATAACAGTCCATATCCTTCAGTGTCACAGTGGTTATAATGCTAATGATGCCTTAAATTAGCAACCAGACAGGTGTGCAGTCATGTAGATGGGCAGGTGTATAATCAGTGATCTGTAGACAGGTATTTACACATAGGCGTGGTAGATAAAGGCCCATCCTCGCGGTCTCTCCAGGACATTGTACAGGAAGTTCTGCAGTCGCCTGTAGAGGGCATTTCGTTTTGGAGGTTTCTTTCCTCCGGAGACGCTGCTGCGCTGCCGCCGCGGACCCTCCTCCCCACCTGAACACAGGTACACATGCACTGACTCCTACTAATACTCACAAACTGATGCATGTTAATGTTGAGACATCACTGTTCATGCTCCTGTTTGCAGTTTGTTGGAATGACTGTAAAAAAACAGTTGGTTAAACGCTTGATGCTGAGTGACTGGTTCACGTTTCTGTTTTATGAATCTCAGACATTTACAGATCAGACTTCACTTCCCTCAGTTTGTTATTAATGGATGTCCAAACAGATCAGTCAGATTTATGTGTTGTTCTTTCCTCAGGGGTCCATTTTAGAGCTTGTGTTGTTTCTAATGTAAATAAATGATGAAGCTGATGTTGATGTTTGCAAACTAGCAGCAGTATCTTAAACTGTCATAGAAACATTAATATCTTCACTGTTTGTGGGTCAGTCTTCTGTTTATCAGCAGGAACTAACAATTATTTCCATTGCTGACATTCTGACAATGATCTTCCAGATTAATCCATTTATCGTTTGCTCTATGATAATAAGAACAAGAAAATATTTCCTTCCTTATACACTGACAACACACACACACACACATGCATACAGTCTTTACTGGGGAATTTACATAGGCATACATTCATTTCCTGGAGACTAACCTGAAGGATCACCTGACCTTAACCTGACAATCACCTGAACCACTGACCTAAAAATCAGTTTTCCAAATTGAGGACACAACTTTTTGTCCCCAGTTGCACCACTGTCCCGAATCAACTGGTCTTGAGTCTAGTGTATGTCCCCAATTTGGACATAAGTGAACGCGCGCGCGCACACACACACACACACACACACACACACACACACACACACACACACANCACACACACACACACACACACACACACACACACACACACACACACACACACACACAGCCGCATTTACCGACCTCCGTTAATTAACCGCCAGGTGTCGCTGTCTGTTCCGGTTGTTTACCTGCTATGAGCAGAGCTCCGTCCCTGCTGGACTCGGTCCCGCCGGCCTCCAGACCCACGAAGCCGACCTTCAGCTTCTTCTGGTCGGCCTGCGCTCCGGGAAACACCCCGCCGTTCCGGGATTTCTGCACCATGACGGAACCGCGACCTGCACCGACCCGCCGATCTACTGCCAGGCCACAGACAGAGCGCCGAGGCCGGCCTGGCCCGGCGGGAGCATCGCTGCTGCGGAGCGGAGGAAGTAGGACGAAGAGGAGGAGGAGGAGGAGGAGGATGAGATGGAGGAGAGGAGGAGCAGAGATTGAGGACCAGAGGAGGAGGAGGAAGAGGAGGAGGAGGAGCCCCGCAGAGACTCGGAGCAGCAGATCCGCTGATCAGCAGGTTTTTTTCTCCTCAACGACTTCCCGCACAAAAAGGAAAGGGAATGACGTCACCGAGGGTTATTGCTCAAACTCACGGACAAAAAAGCCAGTGATCACATGATCAATTTGATCAGAGAGAAGGAAAGATCGTTAGATCGATATGTGTTTATCGTCAATCTGACCGTCACCATGGAAACCACATAACGTGAACGAGGTAAACGTGACAACCAGAGGAGGAGGAGAAGAAGAGAGAAAGACAGAGAGACAGGGGGGAGGAGAGTTAGACCAGAAACACAAAACAGGAGAAATGAGTGAGGTCATATTTTGTTGAGCTGTGACATCACAAACAGACACTATTTTTATTTTCTCATTTAACTGTATGATGGTTTATTATTGAAGGCGAGAGACCACAGAGGTTTACACACACACTGTTTATTAAACCTGCAGGTGACATCATCACTCTGGTGACATCATCACTCAGTAACACAGCTCTGCTGCTACTGTCACCAGAAAACCTTGTGACTCCTAACTTGGGAAACTACACAGCAGTAACTTTTGATTCTGATTGGCTGAGATTAAACTACTCAAACTACAAAAACTGCATTACACACTACACATAGTCCTGAGCCATTAAAGCTGTTAATGGTAAATAAAAATGGAGTGGCCATGGCAACAGTGCAGCTGGTTGTTGGTGTGCAGAGCTCAGGGGGTTCAGGGCTCTTGGAAGAGGGCGGAGTAGAAGGTGGGTTCAGAGCGGCGGCTGTGGTAGCGGAGGACGATTTCATTGATCATGTGCTTCCTTCTGACATGTGGCGGAGGGGCGGAGTCACTCTCCAGTCGTCGCCGATGGTAGTAGTTGATCACCGTCTCTCTAACCAGGAAACCTGGAGACACACAGAAAGAAGTTCTGTCTCAAACACAGTGTATTCATGTGTTTACTGAAAGAAAGCAAAGGGAAACTGAACATTAAACAAAGACCAATTAAATATTTAGATAAAGTTGTTGTTGTTTCCCAACAGTCCTGTATCTCAGACCTGTTTCTTGTTATTGGACAACTGCTCACAGCGTCACACCAAACCAAGAACCAAGCAGAGTTCTCCCACCAGCAGCTGCGACACCAGCCTGGTTGTGATGATGCTGGGATTAGTTCACCAGCTGTAAAATGATGTTCGCTGTGCTTCACACTGACACAGGGTTTGCATGTTAAACTTCTCTACTAACCTGGCACTCTCTCTCCTACACACATCATACACACACACACACACACACAGGCTGTAAAAAAGAACACACTCTCCCTCCCTGGGGTCGGCCATCTTGTGTGTAGCCTTCCTTTAGTCGAGACCACACGGCCCGACACCTCCTGAACCAGCCATCTTGTTTCGCTCTCACACACAAACACACACACACTTGTATACAGTACATGTTAGACTAGTATGTGTTTGCTTTTATTATCTGTTAATAAATACTTGGATATACCTGCTGTGTCTTCGATGTGGTCCAAGAGTGAATGATACCAACCTCTGCTCTGCCAAGAACTCCTTCATTTTATGAACCTGCAACAACGGCGTGGCATCATTTTCCCTTTTCAGGATGGTGCCCTGAGGTGATCTGTTGTATATCAGATCCTGTTTAATATAATTAGTAACTATTTCTGATGATTATTCATTATTATCAGTAGCCAAACTGCCCATTAAGTAGATTTCCATCTTCGACATTCAGCGGATATTGTCACACATTAAAGGTTTGGCCCCACAAAGCAGCTGACCTGGTCTTTCATTCCTCTTTTGACCTCACTGAGAATCAGTGGCTCTCTCCTCCCTCGGGGGTTTCTCTGTTTTACTGTTTTGTTAAAGCACACACCTAAGACTCCACTTCCCTCTGATAGATACAGATTCAGAAGATTAGATTCCTCTCAGTCCATTTGAGCAACATCAGACTGTTAGAAACATGCCTCCATGTTCCTGACTGCCGTGGCCAATGCTCACAGTTTGAATGTGATCTTACACATGTGCAGCCAAAGTGTTTAAAGGGCTGAACAGAAACATGATGGCGCCGGAGGGATGAAGAGCGTGTGAAGGAGCACAGAGGTAAAACATGCATCACCATTGCTCTGTACACACATTCCAGTGTACTGCCAGGTCTCAGCACAAAAACTGAGCCAGGGCCAACAATGAGATAATTAATGATGTAACTTGTATTTAATGGGGTAACAAACTGAAAAGTCATGTTGGTTCTGTTTGTGCTGTCAGTGCTACAGACCTGCTGCAGATGATGAACGGCAGTTGAGAGTCATTTACTGCTCATTAAAGCAGCTTTAGCTTTTTTTGTGGAGCAGTGGTTTTAAATGAAATCTGCTGAGCAGCAGCTGGATTCAACTTGTATGATAAAACCTTACAAATATTTTCCTCCTAAATGTCTAAAAGATAAAGTACAATCACAGGTGACTACAGCAGTGTCTGAGTCCGGACCCATGTTTACAAGCCTCTGACTGACAATGTGTCCCCGTTCAATACCGCTGTTCAATATGTACACGCCTGTGGATTATATTGCTGCTTGTCCACCTCTCTCTCTCTCTCTCTCTCTCTCTCTCTCTCTCTCTCTCTCTGTCTCTGTCTCAACCCAATCAGTCGTGGCAGATGGCTGCCCATCACTGAGCCTGGTTCTGTCCGAGGTTTCTGCCTGTTAAAAGGAAGTTTTTCCTCGCCACTGTCGCATCAAATGCTTGCTCATGATGGGAACTGTTGGGTCTCTATATGTTGTCGGGTTTCTCAACCTGCTCAGTATGTAAAGTGCCTTGAGATAACTGTTGTTGTGATTTGGCGCTATACAAATAAAATTGAATTGAATTGAATTGAAACACAGTCCACAACACGAACACTGAGGCTCAAATGGAAAAAATAGATTTAATTAATTAGTTGAACTTAAAGTCCTTTAAGTCTAAAATCAATTCAGTTATTTGATCACAACTGAAACCAAATCTGATCTCCAGAAGATCAAAATTCATGCTGTTGTTTCTACAGGATGTCTTTGGTGCAGGAAAAACTTTACTACAAGGAATCTGTCTGGATTTAGAATCAGAACTGTATCAGTGGGAGTGTGTTTTTCTCTGACACACACCAGTAGAATCCACACACACAGCAAACACTAACTGGCTGGGTCGTGACTAAATACCGTCAGTCAGGCAGACAGTCAGTCAGTCAGACAGATAGGCAGGCAGACAGTCAGTCAGACACACAGTCAGTCAGTTAGACAGGCAGACAGACAGACAGACAGACAGTCAGTCAGTCAGACAGATAGGCAGTCAGTCAGACAGGCAGACACACAGTCAGACAGGCAGACAGATAGGCAGACAGTCAGACAGATAGACAGGCAGACACACAGTCAGTCAGTCAGACAGACAGACAGTCAGACAGATAGGCAGACAGACAGACAGTCAGACAGACAGACAGACAGAATGACCCACCCAAAGACCTTTTGCTGACCACACTCCCGTCAACCAATGGGACAACCAAATTAAACTTGCTGGTAGCATTTCCATGGAAACGGATGCGGTGGAGTCCAGTTTTCAGAGGATGGATGAAAATCAGCTGGATGTTTGACACACTAACAGACAGACAGGCAGTCAGTCAGTCACTCAGACAGACAGGTTTTAAGACTGAAGCAGTTTGGACTGTGTGTGTTTTACCTTGCTGATGTTTCTGTCTTTGTCTCTGACAGCAGCTCAGACAGAGGAAAACTCTCTGAAACACAAAGTCACTCATCTGAAAAACAACTCAGATGAAGATCACAGGGTTCAACATCACTGCCCAATCTGAGCTGAGTTGAACCAGATGTCAGCCTATGAGTTCATTTAATCCCAACACACACACACACACATGCCCTGCTCTCATGCCGTATAAGGAATATTTCAAATGTGCCAGATGATGACACACTGACATTTGACTTTCCTTACATTGCACATTCCAGCACAAAACTACACAGCTCTTTTATTTAAATAACATGTTGTACATATTTTTAGATTTTGTTGTCAATCTTCTATTTTCATTTTGTGAACATGATGAATTAGACAGTTTTTATCTTCAAATATTAACATTTACATTTTCACTGAGAACAGTTTTAATTTTCCCTGTGAGGAAAAGAAACCAGCTGATCTCAAACTGCTGGATGCTGCGACTACAGTTAGCACTGATTCTACTGTCGGAGTTAACAGTAATAACACAGGTAGTGATTATACTGATATTAATCGTTACAGTTAGTGATTTCTGATCAACAAACTTTATATTATATACTTTGTATTGTTTAGTTACCAATGTCCTCGAAGAGTTCGACCCAGACTATCAGGAGTTTAGATTCAGAGCCAATGAACGACAACATAAAATGAGAAGACTTGTCTTCAGCAGGAGAACTCTGAACAGACAGACAGACAGACAGACAGACTGGTCAGAGAGACAAACACATCTGTAAACAGACAGACAGGTAAGAACCAGATGAAGAAGCTTTGGGTCTGTACTGTGGGCCGGGAGGCGCAGTCCTGGCTGAGCTCAGAATGAGTCTGCAGGTCGACCAGAGGCTCAGCTGGAGGCTCCGTCTCCTGTCCACTCTTCAGCCAATCAACTGCTTTGATCAAAAAGAGTTTAGATTTTTGATTGATGAATTTAATAAAATAAATACCTTCACCTTATAGAGTCATGAAGAAGAATATTAATAATATACTGGCTTCAGTGGCATCAATATTTCGATCAGCAGACACTGACTGTGTGACGACGATGACGGGACAATGAAGGTGATCTCTGTCAGAGCGTCAGCATACATCAGGACAAACCTCTCTCCATTAAACACTGCCCCGCCACTGTCACCCAGCACAGCAGGGAATTCTGCGGGACAGAAAACAAGCCGTCAGCTTCACGGTGACCCAAGTGACCTCAGACCCCCCACAGTGTTACATTAATGAGCATCATGTGGTCGCGAGGTAACAAACCAGAGCACCGATCTGAACGGTTGGAGCTGACTCCTCCCACCTGTCGCCCTGCCTCCACTGGCCAACCGAGAGAAGAGAGGAAGTCCAGGAAGTGAGATGGGACGCTGCAGCTGGACTCCACATTCCTCAGAATCTGCAGAGATACAGACTGTGCAGGTCAGGGAGAGATACAGAGGAGAGGGAGTGGAGGGGGGAGGATGACTTACAGCTGTGACATCATACTGAGATACAGCTTTGATTAGCTTGTTCAAATAATGTAAATGATAAATAGAGACGTGAGAGAGCGTGAGACAGACAGGTGAGACAGACAGGTGTGTGTGACCTCAGCAGCTGTCCTCTGTCCTGCTCTCATGTAGAAGATGAAGGCAGAGGAACAGTGTTTTGTCGGCAGCTGGTCCAAACGTCTCAGATCGCCTGAGAAACCCGGAAGAGATGAGTCCAGAGATAGCAGCTGAGCCGGGACACCGGTGGTACCTGGATCCTATAGAGAGACAGGTGAGACAACACAGAGGCCTAAATCAATCACTGAATCCATGAACTGATCTCAGCCCTGTCCTCGGTACCTTCAGGGTCTCAGGCGTCAGCAGGCCCAGGTGGGACAGGAAGAGTCTCGCAGTCTGGAAGTTGGTGACCGGAGGCAGCGGCCTGCATGTCGCCATGACAACCGACCGCCTGCTCAGCTGTGGCTGAGCCTCCACCTGTCGCTGCCTCCTCAACACTGTCCGCAGACCCTCCAGGTGCTGCTGCATCTGACAGAGAAGGAGAGAGAGGTGTTTACACCTGAGCCACACAAAGAACACTCATCATAAAAGACATTACTCAAAAAGGGAAGGAACACCTGTCTGACTTCAGTGCAGCTTCGTAAAGTTCTTTGACATCCAGTTTTTAATATCAGAAAGACAAAGAAGTGAAAGCACCAGCACAGGTGTGATGCACAGCTTCAAAAAATAACATCATCCATTTTACCGGTTTCATAGGAACAAGCTGGCTCAGACCAGACTCTTACCTCCTCAGAAACGATCTCATGCAGAGCTGGAATACTCATATCTGCTTTAACTGGAGGAACTCTGTCCATGCAGTCAAGAAACAGCTGATCTCTGACACCGCATTGCATCCCAACATCCTCTTGGTTTGTACGCTTGTGTTGTGGGACCTGAGGTTGCTGCAGTAAATCAACAAACAGGAGAAACAGAGCACTGATCTGAAGCCTGTGAAACACACCAAGTTTGCAGGTTGTATAATTATGTATTTTACTGCATTTGTCAGTGACCACCTGTGTGTGTGCTCGTCCCTCCCTGGGCTGCAGGTGGAGCTGTAGAGCCCAGGTGTGATGTCCTGACGGCCCTCTGAACAGCACCGCGAGTGACGGACACACTGCTGCACACACCAGCCAACAAAATGAGAATCATTAGGATCTTTGTCTTTAGAGCTGTAAGAATTAGTTGATGATCAATTAATCAATCAAAAATGTGTCAAAAGCAACGAAGTAGGGAAGATACATCTGCTTCTTTAGTCACTTTGTCATTAGTCTGACTTGATTTAGGGATTAATTTGATGTTGTTATGTGCATGGGACTGATGACAGAGGGACGGTCAGGGAGTCATGACTTGTATCTAATCTTTTGTCCTTGTGTTTGCAGGTTTCATTGTATTCCTGCTTTATTCTGTCTCTGTGGTCCAGTGAGTCAGGACTGACCATCCTCAGGTTCCTGTGGTTGCTCCAGCATGGCCATGATCACTGAGCTGTCCACCACAAAATATCTGAACCTCCGTTCAGTGGAGCAGCCAATCAGAGCGTCCTCATCCAGCAGGCCCCCAAGAAAAGGGCAGGCCCCCGAAACCTGCATAACACTGAGACAGAAATCCAGCTAGTGTCAAACCGGGCAAACACTTTTCACGCCTGATTTCAGCCCCCATGGGTCACATTAGGGAAGGATCATGGTCTCAGTTCAGAGTCTGTAGTGGGCAGTTCTTTTAAAAAATATATTTTTCTTCCTGACTCACATGTGACGATCGGAGATGCTGCTGCTTTCATTTCATTTATTTTCTCTTTTAACAATTTTGAATCTAACATCAGGTCAAACTGCACTGAGGCCCCACTTACTTCTTTCTACCACAGCTGACCAGTACTTTTTATTCAGCAAAACCTGCACAAAAAATCTTTCAGTGATTCAGTAAATTCAGAAAATTTGCTTTGTAACTAACTCAAACTGGCTCCGTCAGACTGAAAGTACAGGATGTGAACTCTGATTACTGAAGTCTTTAAGGCAATGGAGATCAAGTATATTAGAAAAATTTGCTCTTTTTTTTTCTTTTTTAAATCGAGTTCCTCCTTGTAGCATCTTACAGGTGCGTTTGTTTTGCTCACCAGCTCAGCGTGGCCTCAGCTGCTTCCTTCACCCTCAGAGAGGCCGGGTTCAGTTCTTTCTCCTCTTTACACCTTACTTCCTGTTCCTGTCTGGACTTACTGCCTGAAATCCCCAATTCCACGATGTCCAGGACCTCCAACAAACACTCCTGAAAACACACACACACACACACACACACACACACACAGCATAACATACGTAACCCCAACACAAATACACAGTAGGCTACAACACAGACACAGCAAGACAATACAGAGCAGGCACTTCTCCACAAAGCTGAAATAATGCCTGTTAAAAAAGGGTTTGTGTCACATCTCTGCAGTCTGTTACTCCCCCATTATTTTCTTCAAGATGTGAGCTGAATATGGACAGATGAAGGGGGAACTGGATGGTGGATGATTATCTGCACCACTGTTTTTACAGGCTTTTAAACTGAGCACAGCTTTGTTAACATCTGCACTGCTGACCAGACTGAGGGGAAGTTTGCAGTCAGAAAAAGCTGCAGACAGAAGAAATAAAAAACCAGAGGTGTGAAAATGGTGAAAGCAGCTCTGAATAATCTACAGGTAACATGACCAGATACTGTGTCAGTGTTGAAGACGTCAAAATGTCAAACTAAAGCAAAACCTGGAGGAGTGAAGCCGAGGAGAGGAAATGAGGTGGAGCTGGCACTTCAGCCAAATGAAGGGAACCACTCTCCCTGACTGCCAGTCACTCGAGTACAAAGTGCTGGTCAGTTACCTGCTGGTCGAGCATGGCGGGGTGCTGAGTTAACCAGACGTTCAGACAGTAGAAAGCAGCAACGATGATGGAGTGCAGATCTCTGGAGTGAAGTGGAGGAGGACGACTGCACTGAAACTCGATGTAACTACAGACTGAAGTCAGCGCCCGCCTCTTCTCACTGTCCTCAACGCTCACCTGCACCTGCAGGAGCACAGGACAGGCTCACAGGAAGGTTTACAGAAGTTTCACTTGTGTGTGTGTGTGTGTGTGTGTGTGTGTGTGCGTCCACCTTGGCCAGTCCTCCCAATACTTCCAGTGCAGAAAGACAAATTGCTGGCTCATTCTTCCACTGAGTCGTCAAACGCTGAGTCAGCAGACAAACAAACTGAAGCCACATGATTCCGGTGGCATCTGATGAGACAGCTGGTTGCCATGGCAACACACACACACACACACACACACACACACACACACACACACACGCACACACGCACACACACACACAGTGGCTAATCCATCACATGATTTGTCAACATCATCAAAACTTTACAAGTCAGTTAAACATTTAATAAAGTGGAATCATAATGAACTACCGGTTCCCCTGGCTGCTCTGTTCGCAGGAGCTCCACTGGCTCCACCGCGCTGGGACTCTGGATCCTGGAGACACAGAGTGTAAAACCTCTCCTGTCACTGATGTTCCCACAAAACAGGTGGAATAAAAAGGTTCAGTATGTTAACACAGTGCAGTGAGTAATGTCTTACACAGTGAGGGTACTTCGATATTTTTCGGTTCTTCAATGATGCTCAGGGTTAGTTTTCTTATGATAGAAAGATTGTGATGTGTATCAGTAGATGTCAACGAACTCACCTGCTGGGTTTGGTCTTGGCCTGCAGCCTCTAACAGAGCCAAGTCCTGAACCAGGTTCAACATGGCCGCTACACACAAAAAAAATCAGTCCAAAAGAAATCATACATACATACATACATATATGGGGGGATAGTTCTAATAATATTTACAATTTATCGGCCATTCAGACACATGAGTGTGATCAGACTTTTCAAATGTTTTATTCAAATCTCTGCTCTTCAGATAAAGCAATAAACAAAATTAAAAGTATTACTATTAGTCATATTTCTAAGACGGAACTGCCTCTGCTTTCTTAAGACAAGCCACAGGAAACTGATGCACAAATCAGTGAAGCAGAGATTGGGGTTGAGATTCACTCTGTGAAATCAATGACAGAGGTGTATTTCACTCATCTTTACAGTCAGTGGATTCAGTATTTTGGGATGTCTCCCTGACACTTTCAATAAAGATCTCATTTCAAACACAAGGCTGCACTGGACCCTGGAGGCTTTGGACTCAGTGAATGTTAACTGTAAGGTGCTTCCTGCAGACTTGTCCATGAGGCTGGGGAACTCTTATCAACAACCATCCATTCAGATTAAGTTCAGGGTCTTCTGACAATCTGGCTGCTTCACTTGGTTGTGGTTAAGTCATAATAATGATGTGTGGGTCACTGCCCTCTCTCCTGATGCTTGTTCAGTGATAAACACAGATTTGGCTCGAGCGAAGCTGTTCTGTAAACATTAACATGAACATTACATTACGCTCGACCTGTCAAGGTCAATTCAAAAGTGGTGAACTGTGTACAGATATAATAATATGTTTTTCTTCAAAATGTTAATGTCACATTTCATCATGTTTTAAGAAACAGTGTTAACCTGGATGTTTTTATTAGTCGAGCTGGAGTTGGTTACTGTGCTGTACAGTCATGTTAAATTTGATCGTCCACATTAAAACCAAATGTTTTTATTGCTAAAACTCGCCTTTTGAATTTCTGGCACTTCAGAAACCGATTGACTGTGAAAAAAACCCAATAAAAACTTAAATAGCGAAGAAATGATCAGAAATCGTCAGCAATCGATAATCTGTGACTGACCGAGTATGATCTGTGTGTTGGAGGCGTCGGCCTCTGTGTGCAGAGCTCCAATCAGAACACTGATGAGGCGGGGCTTCAGAGACAGGAAGCTACCTGCTTTGACATCATCACCACTCAACTGCCCATCTAATAACACCTGAACAAACACACAGGTGTGGTTATTAATGGATGTCCTTACTTCACCTCTGAGGTCCAGACCAGGTCTGCACAGGTATGTGTAAGTGTTGAACAGGGTGGATAATAGTTTACCTCTGATTGGACAGAGGGAAATTGCAGAGGGAGGGGCAGCAGGGACAGCAGGATGAGGATGGAGGCTCGCCTCAAATCCACCAGATTCACAAAGCTCTTCAATCTCGACAGCTCTCTGGGCAAGAGACACAAACAGACAAAGAAGAGAGAGAGACATTTACCTGCAGTCACACCTGTCTGCACCTCTAGGTGTAGGTCCAGTGGTTGTATGACTACGTCAGGTGTTGGTTACAGCCTTCATGATCACAGCCCTGTTGGATGATTCGCTGCCTCCCTTAAGGTTCCAGATGTGAGACTGTCACCCCCCAGTGTGGGATGGAGGTTGTGAGCCTGACCCCAGTCTAGGAGGGCTGCTGGCTGGTGAAACAAGTCGGTACTCGTATTCACAGTGATTGCAGTATGTGCAGTATTTTTACCTGTCAAACAGCACATTCTCCACAGCTGTGATGAAGGACGGGAGAAGCAGGTTCACTCCCCTCAGGTCACAGCAGAACAGACAGACGGAGTTCAGGAGGATTGAGACTAGAACAGGAGGACAAGCCTCCTCTGAGACCTGGAGACCGTGCAGGAGAACCCAGTAGAACCTGTAGGTTGGACACACACACAAATTTTTAGATTAATTGAAAGACAAAAAGACAAACCAAAGAGACAGAAAAACAACTATCTCCAGCTTCTACAGTCTGACAGTCTGACCAGATAAACTGATTCTGTCCAGCCCCTGCACAGAAACAACAAGGAGACCAGAGAGGACAGCACCAGGACAGGTGGACAGATACGTCCCTGGACTGGTAGACAGACTGGTACCTGGGCAGGTAAACAGATGTGTACCTGGACAGGTAGACAGTCCGGATGTCCTCTGCAGTTTTCTTACAGGTAAAGATTTTGCAGAGTGTCCCACAGGCCTCTGCTCGACCAGCCGCCCACCTGTCTGACATCAGAGTGACATCACAGTTCATTGTAAATAATGTAACAATTTTCTCACTGTGCAATATTGCAGTAGGATGCAATATCATAGCAATTCGGTGCAATAGCATTTATAGCATTTTTATTCTCCTATGAATATAGATATCAAATACTTCTGGATGTCAATAACAAGGAAAAACTGAACATAAATACTTTTTGTAGTTGTTCTATTGCTGCTTCATTCCTTTATTGCTACTTATTTTTAATGCCACTTCATTTGTATTTATTTGGAGTACTGCATTTCAATTTGCCTGTTCTGCTGCTGTAACAAGTGAATTTCCCCTGAGGGGGATCAATGAAAGCTATCTTACCTTATCTTATCTTAAACACCTGTACTGTGTGTAGTATATGTTGTAATGTGTGTAGAACATGTAATACTGTGTGTGTGTGTGTGTGTATAGTGTAAGTAAAATTGCTGTATTGTGTTGTATTGTAGTAACCAGTGTCTTTGTTGGTCAGAGCAGCATCAAACAGCCAGCAGCCGAACAGGTGGAGGAGGGAGTCCACGTTACACCTGAGTGGGGAGGATTGAGAGAAGGTCAAAGGCAGAGAGGAGGGGGGGAGATGGGAGGAGGGTTTCCAGTGATGTCGGGAGAAAGGTTTCTGAGGGGAGAGCAGAATGAAGCCCATTAGTCATAACATGGTTCAAACACAGTACTAAATGTGTACCTGGACAGGTAAAGCGTCATGTACCTGGACAGGTAAAGAGTCAAATACCTGGACAGGTAAGGAGTCAGTGTACCTGGTCAGGTAAAGAGTCAAATACCTGGACAGGTAAAGAGTCAAGTACCTGGTCAGGTAAAGAGTCATGTACCTGGACAGGTAAAGAGTCGTGTACCTGCACATGTAAAGAGTCAGTGTACCTGGACAGGTAAAGAGTCAAATACCTGGACAAGTAAAGAGTCAATTACCCGCACAGGTAAAGAGTCAAGTACCTGGACAAGTACCTGGACAGGTAAAGAGTCATGTACCTGGAGAGGTAAAGAGTCGTTTACCTGGACAGATAAAGAGTCGTGTACCTGGACAGGTAAAGAGTCAAGTACCTGAACAAGTACCTGGACAGGTAAAGAGTCGTGTACCTGGACAGGTAAAGAGTCAGTGTACCTGGACAAGTACCTGGACAGGTAAAGTGTCAAATACCTGGACAGGTAAAGAGTCGTGTACCTGGACAGGTAAAGAGTCAGTGTACCTGGACAGGTAAAGAGCCAAGTACCTGGACAGGTAAAGAGCCAAGTACCTGGACAGGTAAAGAGTCAAGTACCTGGACAGGTAAAGAGTCGTGTATTTGGACAGGTAAAGAGTTGTGTACTTGGACAGGTAAAGAGTTGTGTACTTGGACAGGTAAAGAGTTGTGTACCTGGACAGGTAAACAGTCGTGTAACCTGGACAGGCACACATGATTCCACAAACACTTTCGTACCGTAGGATGTTTGCTTGTTGCCTTGGAAATATTTGTGGGTTTTAGTCGTCTGCTGTGCAGAGGGGCAGAGGTGGTGGAGGGAAGGTCACTGGGCACGCTCAATATGCTCATCGGGGTGGGTGGGGCACTGCCAGAACGAGGTCGCGAGGGACCTGAGGAAGCCAGAGAACAGCTGCTCTGCACCGTTACTGCAGATCAAAACCAATGAATCAGGGGAGAGAGTTAGGTCGGTGGGTCTTACCGTGGGCAGGGAGGCGATCTCTGAATGGGCTCCTGGTCACAGCAAAACCTTTGAAAACAAACACTCTCAAACTGAAAACCAACTGTCAGTGGAAAGTCTGAAGGTTTGGTTTTGATCAGCCTTTTTAATAATCTATTTTTAATCAGAGACTTTTTTTGCCCGGCCTTGATTAGTTTATTGATTGGATTGATCTGCTCCATTCTGGTTAATCTGGTTTACCAAGAGAAGGTAATCGGTCTCTGAAATGGTTCCTTGTTGTTATTCCTGGTGAAATACAGTTACAACAATAACAGCAATAAATTGTATTAATGCCACAACAGTCACGTCAGCAACAACAACAACAACAACAGCAATATATTGTTATAACTGTACAAACCACTGAAACATTGAAACATTGATCTTGCTTAAAATGTTGAAATGAATGTTTCATCACTTCATCTTTTACTCACTTAACTATTCACAGAAACAGAAATGTGAATTCCTGTATCCAGCTCTGTGGGTGTATCAGCACACAGATAATGTGTGTGTATACCTGTGTGTGGCAGCAGCTGCTCTGCTGGTTCTTGGTTGACCACATCCAGACCTGCAGAAACGCAAGTTACAGAAAACAGCTACAAAGTATTTTCTTTAACATATTGATTAACAAAAAAGATTCAGGCTGTAAAATTTAATTTAAAAAGTGTCTTCCTTCAGCTGATGATTTTCTTAACATACTGTGAGTGAGTAAAGCACAGAATAGTTTGAATGAAGATATCTAAAAAATAAAGGTGATTTAATCATAGACGTGATGGATTTTTCCTCTGCTTTCAAGTTTTCACAAGAAATGAAGTGAAACCAACAGAAATCTATTATCTAACAGATGATTTGGGACGTAAGTGAACTTTTGGTGTAAAGGGTAACCTGGTCACAAAGTATAAATAAATATTAATTAATTATTAATAAATTAATTATTAATAAATTCTGCTGATGCTATTTTCTGCATTGTTCACAGAGACATGGCTGACCCCATGACCCCCAGACACGATCATCACACTGGATGGATTCAAGCCACTGAGGGCGGACAGGGAGGACAGGACGAAGGGCATTCTTACATGTTATCGCATTAGCTGTGTATATTCCCCTCTGCTAACGCTGCGGCGGCCCATGATGCAACAGATGGGCCTTTTCCACCGAGCTGGTGCTAGTGCTAGTTCGGAGCCAGTGCCTGACTTAGCATCAGTTTGTTCACATTTGTGTTTCCACCTAAGCTCCGCCTCCAGGTGCTAAAAACCGGTGCTGAGCAGGCACCAACTCTTTGCTGGTCCAGAGCTAAGCACCGACTACGTCAGGAGCTGGGGGCGGGGTTATTGTGAGTGCCAGCAGGTTTCCAAATCGCAATTGTGACTAGCTTTCGGACTGGGACACACAAGCGATAATTTGTGTCCGTCTTCGCCAGGACATCCCTGGTCCGATTGCAGATGGAACGGACTGACTCCCGGGACACAGGAAGTTCTGCACAAACTGTTGTGTGCTGAAATCCGGTGTCCGCGAGATCGCGGATGTGCCCAGGTAACATGCGACCTCTGCCTCGCAGTCAGTCTTAAGATCCTCTATAAAGATAAACATAGATATTATCATCAACTTATTGTGTTTGTTTAACTAATCGATGCAAACGTAGTCGAAGCTAAGTAGCCACAGCCGTTGTCAGGTAAACAGCTATGTAGCAGTGACGTGTGAATTTTTCAGCCCCTCAAGAATGCGTGCACGACTTTTGCCTATAGGATCAGAGCTCATTCGTCTGAACTGTAAAAGTAAGGGGGCAGAGTGCAGCAGAGGTCAGGCAGAGGTCAGGTGGGTGTCAGAGGTCAAAGGTCACATTTAGAGGTCAGTGTACCGAGGAAGGCGTCGACCAGCTTGCCGACTGCTCTCATGGCTCTGTAGAAGATGTCTGGCAGCTTACTGTCTCCTCTTATCGCCACCTCCTGGGAGGATGGAATCGAACCTACGACCAGCTGGCGACTGAGATCCACTGGGTTACTGGAAGAAAATTTAATGACATTAGAAGGAGATCATCTATACTCAGTGATGCGGTCATCCTAAATGTCAATAAAAAAGCTCGGCTACAGTGAAGGAAACTTAACTGCTTAGAGTCAAAAGAACAACAATCACTTCAGATTCATGAGACAAAAAAAATCAGATCTTCATCAGAGTTTGTCCAACACATGTGCAGCAGAATCAAAGATATGTAAAGATATGTGTGTATGAAGCATGATAGAAGAATGAGAGAAACATAATGCAACTTAAATAACACACAAGGTGTGAAAAAGTTGTGGCAGCGTAGTCCAGCATTCACCTCCTTTACATACATATTTTTTATTTTTTTACTTGGAAAAGCAGTGTCTCTGCTCTTGAGTCCATTCATCCTCTAATCACTGAAAAGCAAAGTTGTGTTGATTTATTTTTCAGGAGCACACCCTTTGTGTTGACTGACTTTATTCATGTGCCTGACTAGACGACTCTTGTTCCTCTAGGTTGCCACCCCATGAAATAAACACAAAATAATAGTTACTGACCAATGATGTGTCCGTCGCCAACGAAACAGCTGGCTGTCTATATAAAGGCAGAACTTATATATACTTACTATACTTATATATATTCCCGAATTTCCCCTATGGGGAGTCAATAAAGAATTATCTTATCTTATCTTATATGATATATTTCACAGGATGTGGTTAACACAGTTAACTGCCACAAACTCAGCTGGAAGAATCTAACCAGGCTCCTAATAACAGCTGGAGACTGTTGAAGGTTCTGTGGAGACCAGGGGGCTGTGCTACTGAGCCAGTTCAACCTACTCCGAATCAACTCGGGGTTACAAAGGTGAACTAGGGCTGGCAAACTCATCTCAGCTGGTGTTAATCAGTAGTCAGATTACTCCTGAACTTCCCCGATAAGCCAGTTACCTCGCTTCGTTGTACAGCCCCCTGGAGACAAACCAGACTCATGTTCTCTGCAGATGTACTAAAAACATTCTGGGACAATACAACCAGAAAAAATCTTTTGGGGTATATAACACAGTTGTTTTAGCTGTGCTATAGACGAAACCTTGAAAACATTTAACCTACAGAAGCAAAGAGCTTCAGGGAACTTAGTCAAAGGAAAAACTGCCTGTTAATGGAATTATTCATGTCATGATATGACATAAAATGCTATATTAATGAGTAAGTTCACTGTTTAAATATGGAATAAGAGAACGCTTGTGAGTGAGTGAGTGTTACCTGAGCAGGTGCAGGAACCTGAACCAGGTGTGAGAGACTCGTTGGTCGTCCATGTCTGCAGGGATCAGAGCAGCATCTTCACTGGGGACTTTAAAGTGAGGGAAGGATGGACCGAAGGTCAGAAGCAACAACCTGAACACACACAGAAATTTTCCTTTCTTAATAGAGTTTGTTCGTTTGTGTGTTTGTGTGTGTGTTTGTTTGTTTACCTGGAGGTCAGGGCAGTGATGACTCGGCTCCACTGCTCCACCACCGCAGGCTGATGTCTCCAGCTGCTCAACATCTGTCTGCCCATCAGCCACAAAGAGCGAGACGGAAAACACCGAGAGCAAGACAGCAACCAGACTTCGAACAGCACCGCCATTGATAGGTCAGACAGCTGCTCTGATAAACTGCCTGCAGACAGACAGGTGAGAGACAGACAGGTGAGGGCAGGCAGGTGAAGACACAAAGGAGCAGGTTCACAGGCTCACCTGTAGAGATGGGTGGAGCCAGGATGGCATGATTGATGCGGAGCAGGAAGTGCAGCAGAGTTTCCCAGGTGTCTCTGTTCATCGCAGCACTCTCTCTGGCCAATGACTGAACTGCACACAACACCTGCTGGCAGAGAGGCAGGTAGGCTGGACTCACCTGGTCCGACCTGTGGGGGGTGGGGGCATGAATTATTAAATTCATAGAAAAACTGTAGAGAATCCTACAGAAAAATAGCATCAGTCTGTTGGGAGCTAGGCTAGCCAGCAGCTAAGCCAGCTAACGGCTAAGCTGGTGCTACTTTATATATTTTGGACTCACTGTAGAAAAGATATGACTCCATTTTGATTGTGGACCAAATGTAATATTAGTTATTAACTGTGGGATGACAAACACGGCAAGGGGAATTTTACTAACAGTGTTGATGAAAAATGTTGGCATTTATTTTGAAGGCAACTGTGGCTTCCTGTCTTTGTCTGTCAGTTTAGCCACACGCCAACACAATCAGTCAGAAAAGGTTTCAGTGGGTGCTAAATGGTGCTAGCTTAACTGTTAGTTCACTTTAGTTAATGTTATGTTTTCTAAATAAAGGGACGTTGCTGACTGAGTAACTGTTGTTTAAATCAATAATGTTAACTGAAATAACTGATAACAGCAAACACATTGAGTTAGTCTACATCCTGCAACCGTCAGCGTCTCGCAGATTTCGATTCCTTTTGGCAGACACTTTTATCCCAAGTGACCTACATTAACATACAGCCATCGGGGGCAATCTTTGGGGCCAGGGATTGAACCACCAACCTTCAGACAACCGCTCTACCTCCTGAGCTACAGCCGCAGCGATTATTGTTCTTTTTATAACTGACAATCAATTGATATATTTTCAGGTGGTTCACCATTAACTTTCTATGAGTACATCACGTCTGAGGTGACTGCAGACAGCAGGTGACATGTAGTCGACCTGAGAGGTGAGACACAACGAGCTGAGAACTAAACTATGCTTAGTGAAGACAAACTACATAAAGATGTCCAAAGAACATCACTGACGACTGGAAGCTCCTAAAGACAACTGGATCCACCAGAGAAGCTCTTCAATGACCATTCAGAGTAGATGGCCGTCTGACCACGTGAAGGACACTTTAACTGCCAAATACTATAATTTGTCATTCGTAAATTTCAAGGTTCATTTGGTGTTGTACATGTCAATACACAGCCTATATTTATGAAATTATATGTTACACTGATTAATGATTTGTTTCTTGGAGGACATCTTTTTGTGTAACACGCCCTGATGTGTATGTGTGCGTGCTGTCGGCAGCGCGGCCGGAAGCTGACAACTGAGAAGCAGACAAGCTGCAAGTTCATGGTCACCTTTTGTGTTTTGTATATTTTGAGTTAAGCTTCATTGCACGCTGGGGACGGAGATTTGTGTTTACATTTGTACTACAAGAAGACTATCTAAAGTGGACTTATTCCCTCCGTCGTATGCAGCCAGTGAGGTAAGCTAGCTCGGCTAGCTAGCGAGTGTTTTATGTTTGTTGCACTTATGTTATGTTTGTTTATTGGTTTGTGTATGTATTTATTTTGTATTTATGTACTTCTAGTTCGACGGTGATAGTGGCGATTTGAGAATAAATCATCTGTACGACAAACGGTTGTGCCCATATGTCTGGAGGGAGTGATAGACACATCCTTGTCATAGGTCACACGATCATTAAAGTTCACATTATTATTAAAGGTCAGTTGATGAAAGCGAGTAAAAGGCTCCTCCCCATGAAGCTGTCTGGGAACAGTGTTGAGCGTTGTCAGGGGTTCACCCCCAGTGGGACCATCTACCTGGGCATGAAAAGACTGTACAGGTGTCGGAGAATCTTCTGGACGTACAGGTTGGGCTCTCTGCTGACTGGTAGAGGGATGGAGGCTCTTGGGGAAACTATTGCCATCAGCCAATCGGTGTAGACGTCCACACAGAGTTTGACAATGTCTCCGTCCAATGGGAGCGTCAAACCGTAACACAACACCTCCATCGTCCACTTCACCTGAAAACAGGAAAACAGGGCCTTCATATTTCTTCACCGCAGACTCTGTATCCAGCTGTTGTGATGTCAGTTTGTGGTGAACTGATCATTTTGGAAGATGTAGTTTGTGCTGCTGTCCATTGTGCTGTGTTATACTGACAGCTGTTTCTGTTATTTAGTCAACCCTCATTGAAATGAATGTGGTTCAGTGAACAGTGTTTACGACCACGTGAATGATTTTCAGACTCAGCTTCAACTGTTGATCAAACACCAAACACTGATTACATATCAACACGGGAGTGTGTGTTTAAGTTTCCATAGAGGTCTCACACACACACCTGTCTGTCTGTGCACAGCAGACTGCAGGTGTCGGGGTTTCCCAGGTCAGTTCCCAGGGGCTTCACCACAGCTACAACAACATCTCTGCCTATAGAAGGCGGGAAACAACTGAGCACACTCACATGACCCAGGCCACTTGACAGTGATTGGTCCATGGCCCTCCAATCACTGCTTACCTGAGAGAGAGAGAGAGAGAGAGAGAGAGAAGTTTACTGCGTAAACAAATGTTTTTTCTGCGGTTTGACAGGTTCAGTTGTTTTTCCTGTAAGGTTAAAGGGTCACTCCACTGCTTCAGTGTGATGTTATTGTTCTGACAGACAGACTAATCGTGAGCAACAAAGTGAGAAATATCCTGACTTTTAGTCCAAAAACATTGGATCCTACATCTCCCTTCATGCACTAAGTCTAAGTCTGTACCACAGATTGTATGTTAGACATCTGGGACATCAGCTGATTGACTCACCTGATATTGTGTCTTTAGGATCAGCTGTTTCAACAGTGGTCATTGATTGGTTCCTGTCAACATTTCTGTCACAATCTCTCCCTAAGTGAGACCATTACCTCCATTGCTTTCACCCACTCACTGACTGGCTGACTGACACTTCAATTGCTTTCACTTGTCCACAGACTCTCTGCCTGTAGCAGATTAAATGTTGTTCAGTTGTCCTGATGGTGCGCAGACTTCGGTGATGCTCTGACCTGACGTGTCACTAGGTTCACATATACACACCTGTACATTATATGTGTATATATGCACATACATACAAATATACTAACACTAGATAACAATGAACTTTACAAACAGCATATTCAATAAAAAATTAGCATTAACCATCTTGCAGTGCATGCTGGGTAACAGCCCCATCCTCAGACCATTGTTGAAGAGTGCAGCTTGTTGTTCTCTATATGCTTTTCAAAAATATATGATGGGAAAACTAACAAGGTTTTTTAAAGAAATACTGAAATAAAAGACTTTGTATTGTATTGTGTGTATTTTTGGTCTGTGTTTTTCTGCAGTGCTGGCGAGTTCCCGCCCACCTTGCGCAGGTCAGAAATCAGTTCAGAGAGGCAGAGGAAAAAGAAACTAAGGATTTCATGCATTAGGACCAGAAACAGACTGAGACACCATTAAACCCCGTCCTACTGTGATGATTAAAAACATTATCAGTCAGTTGTTTTAACTGTTGAATGTGTCTCTAATGTCTGTGATAATGAAAGTCAGAGTGTCATACCTGCACAGGTGAGTCCAGGTGAGTGAGCTGCAGGTGAGCCGTCCACTGACTCTCCTGTACACTGAGCTAACACCTGCTATCACGCAGCGCTAACAAGCTGAAACAGGCACAAACAGTGAAACGGACAGGTTACGCTGAAAGTCATAACTGAGAGCTTGAACTCACCTCCTGTTGCTGCCGCCTTCAGGTTCAGCTGGGAAACGTCACACTTGTTCTCTCAGTACCAATTGAATTGCAAGCTGTGTCCTCAGTCAGGCTCAGACTTGTTCTGTCCACAGTCAATAAACATACTGAACCACTTTACACTTAACACAACCGTTTTGTGTTAACGTGTCAGAGACAAACATGACGAGTGAGTCCAAAGTCCCTTTGAAGCTGACAGAGTGAGAGACAGTGGGACAGAAAGACATTAGACTATTCACATTAGAGCAGAACAACAAGGCTCTTGCTCTGTGTATTGGCCTGTGCCAGTGTAAATACCTCTCCTGTTAGAGCTGTGAACTTAGCTGCAAAGCTGATGTTTGCATCTTCAGTTCAGTGGTCAGCAGCGATTGGCTGAACCCGGCACCACTGGATAAGAGAGGTGCAACAGCTGCACAGACTTCTGTCCAACCAACAGCTCCACTCGCCCATCCAGGTCGTGGTTTTCCAAGAAGGGTTGGATCTTGTTCAACTGGACTTGGTTGTAAATATTGAAAGTGTTTCACATCTCGGTCTGTAAAACTTGTGTTGCATTGGAAACAGGTGTTGCTCAGGCTGAGGTCCAGCAGTTTGCACATCTGCTCTGGGCTGAGGTTGGTTCTGTTGCTAAGGGCCTTGTCATGTAGCAACTGTTTCCACTGCCTCAATAGTTGAGATGCATGTAAGCAATGAGGTCGCATCATATCTGGGCCAAGCTTTAATCCTTAAACCAGGTTCAAGAAGTCCACGGATTTCATTATCATAGGTTGTGAATTTTGTGAGAAGTGTTACCAACCACGGATGCTCAGATGGTGAATGAATATTTTTCTCAATGTTGTACATAACTGAGTTGCTGCTGCTAAAAAAGGGCCTGAGAGGCCTCCTGACTTCTCCAGGATCCAAGTGAACATTGTTCCCAGTTGATGGCCAGTAGTGTGATCCTGGTGTGACAGTCTGCTGTGTTTAGAACATCCTTCGTCATCAGCTGGTAGGATGGAGATATTTTTGGTCTAATCTACAAAGGATCTAAAAAGCAACCAGGTACATGAAACAGCTCACTGAATCCTCCAAAATAATCACAGTTGAATTCTACATTATCTCACATGCTTGCTTGTCCCCAGTCTCCGTGCTGTGGTTGCTGTGTCTCTGGAGATGTTTCAGTCGTCCAGTGACGTCTTCTTCAGATCTTCTGCAGGCCTTTCCCAGGCTGCAATCTCTCTCTCTCATTCATATTACATCATAATTCATTTGTTCATTTTATTTTGTATTATTACTCGGAATCTGGATAGAAATTTATCGAAAATATAATAAAGTCAAAAACAATATTTAGTAGTACCTTTAAATCAGTCTGATAAACACCTTTGAACTGAACTCCTGTTATTACAAGACTTAAAATAACAAAAGAAAAAAAAAAACACATTGAAAAACAAAACTGTCAAGATCCAGCTTTACAAACGCTGATTCAGATGATCAACAGACTGGAGCCTCCTGCCCAGCATCAAGGTTCAAACCGTGTCCTTAAAAGCTCAGAAAAAAAGACAAGACACTAGTGACACACCTACACTGCTGTTGTGTTTCAGACGAAGATGTCCAAGTTCCTCTGGTGTCAGATGTTCTGTTTCCTCAGTGAACTGAATCTCAGATTTCTGGACAAACATTAAAAGATTTTGGACTTTAAGGTTTTCTGGAATTTTATTAACATAACTGAGAAAATCATCTGCAGATCAATGATAAAAGAACCAGTTCTAGTTCTAAATGTTTCCAGCTAAAATGGAAACAGTTTAGTTAAAGATCAAAGTTTGTTTTCTGGTTTTCCCTTTAAATCAACAAAAACACAAAGAAATTTCACATTCAAAACATAAAAGACTGTTTGCATCAGTGAACAACAGAGTGAGTCAATCAGAGGAAGCGGCTGATTGGCTGAGGTTGAGACTTAAAAAGAAAAATCACATCAGATGAAAATTCAGCAGCCTGACGGTGACTTGTCCGAGGTCAGGGGGCCCATCGACTGCAGCAGGCAGCAGGGGTCAGAGGTCATGGATCAGGTGGCCCTGACAGGGGTCAGTACGGTTGCCTCTTGATGAATCTGGAGAACATGGTGAAGGCAGCAATTGGTTTGTCTGACGGAACCATGTGACCAGAACCCTGTAGGACAGAAGTCAAAGTTCAGCAACAAAGTTCAAAGGATCAAACTCACCACTGATCATCAGCAACATGTGCACACGAGGATAAAACTAAAATCTCTTGTCAAAAACACAAAAGCTATGCGACAGGTGAGCAGTTCCAGAGCCCTGCTCTCAGAACAGGCACAGAACTGAGGCTCAGCTGATGATGAAGATGAGATGAGCGTTTACCTTGACAGTGAGGAAGGCGATGTTGTCGAACTCTTTGACAAAGCCTCCGACCTGCCGACCGTCTTCATCCTCGTAGAGCCACGGACGCCTCTGAACCTCCACCTGAGAGGCACAGTGAGGTTAATACACCTGGAGACTAGTCTGTGTTCTGTCCTGCTTCTGTCTGAACTACTCCTTCGGTATTCAGACAGATGTTGAAAGTGAATCACAAACAGAACCAAATTCAGTGTCTGCTATTTTCATGTTGGTTCAGTTTAATTAGTCACCAGATGATCAGCTGAGAGACTCAGTAGATATTTTTGAACACAGCTGATTGATTAATAATTTCAATATAAATTTACCTCCTGTTGCAGAGACTCGACAAACCACTCGTCACCCATGAAGTTACAGGCCATGTCCACGTCCCCATTATACACAAGGACCCGGTACTTCTGCAAAGAGAACAACAAACAACAAGGACACACCTGGATAAGAACAGACCACACCTACATGAACACAACAGCCAATCTGTGGTCAGACACGTGATTTAATGAGTCTGACTATGGGTAGGAGGTGAACTAGGATTGAAGGCTGGTATACTTAAGATAAGCCTTTATTCGTCCGACAGTAGGGAAATTCACAAAACTTGAGAACAGTTTATGATTTTTGATTGAAAACATGAAAGTGTGTGTTCACTGACCAGAGCAGAGAGCAGCTTCAGGTACTGTTTCCTGACATCCAGGTAGAGACGACCATAGTTGAGATTCACCTCAGAGCTGCAACACAAGGCACAGGTCAGAGGGTCTTTTCAGGCCTGTGTCGAGTTGTACAGATGTGTTACCTGCCGATGACTAACAGGTGTGTATTGAACCTTGTGTACTGTGGTCAATTCCAGTCTTGAGTGTTACCTGCAGATGACCCAGTCCAGGGCCTTGGGGCTGATGTGCAGGGCAGCTCGGACATACGGGTTGTTCAGGTAGAGAGAGGAAGGGGTGGAGTTAGTGCAGGGGGGGTCCAGACGGACAGACAGGTGGAGAGACGCCAGACCTCGTAACTTCTACTCACACACAGACGTCAGAAAAGAACCTGGTTTCTATCCATCTGTTCCAACTTTAACATAAAGACGAGGTAAGATCAGGTGACTTCATACACACCTGGTTCCACAACTGAGTCCACTGCTGGTTGATGAACGAGTTCCCCAGATCTCTGATCACCAGCTCACCTTGTTCAATACTGGCAATCAATGACAACCAGTCAACAACAGGAAGTCAACAGTCAGCTCTGTGGTCAGACTACACCCGTTACAGGTGAACTTCATTCTAGCAGCTACAGACTCCATGTTCATGATTTTGTGTGAACTTCAGTGTTCTGTGTTGAGTCAGATGTAAAAGTTTGAGGGTTACCCGAATCTTTCGTGGACTCCACCTGGACAGGGTGCGTAGAGGTTGTACATGTTCAGTCCTGAACTGTAGACAATGACCTGAACCTCAGACACCTGCAGATGAAACAACATCTGTTACAATCTGGCTACTGACAAAACCAGGATTTACCCCTGAAAGGCAAGATTCAGTCCTCAAACCAGGTTCAGACTGGAAAGTTCAGACCAGTTTAATCCAGTCTGAACCCACCTAACATGTTCTAGTCTAGATTATAACACTACCAGTTTTAGACCACGACATGTTAAGACCTCATTTTATCACATAGACCAGTTCCGATGAGCTTTAGCTATCAACCGATTCACACTGGCTGTAAATGAGCTGGTTCGGACTGGCCGCAGATGAAACTGGCGCAGACATCTTGAGACTCACGCTGAGGGAGCAGTTCTGGTTCTTGTTGTTGTAGAAGTTGCACTTCCCATCAGTGCAGCAGAACGTCTGCAGCTCAGTCCACAGTCGTCTTCCTAACAGGCCATGGTAGTAGGCGAAGTACACCAGAGAGTTATCGTTCATCTCGTAACTCGACATCCCATTTCCTACAGCAATGCCCTGCAGGACAGGTGAGACACAGCTAGCATGACAAGGTCGCTAATGTTAGCATCTCACAACATCGATCTGGCACACTACGATGTCCCAAACGTACTGCAGTAATACAGGTCCCTGCAGCACTGAAAT
The DNA here is from genome assembly GCA_037975185.1 of Centropyge bicolor. Classification (NCBI taxonomy): domain Eukaryota; kingdom Metazoa; phylum Chordata; class Actinopteri; family Pomacanthidae; genus Centropyge; species Centropyge bicolor. Next base: position 273,401 of record JBBMOC010000182.1, on the reverse strand, counting down.
ATCAGTGTGTACCTGACAGAGACTGGTTTCCTCTGTACTGTACTATCAGTGTATAATACTGCAGTATAAGATATTCCTTTATTAGTACCACAACAGGGACTTTGACAGTTTTAGTGTGTACCTGCAGGTTGAGGCTGGTGTCCTCCATCACTCTCTCGGCAAGTGTTGGGATGTAGATTCCTGCGTAACTCTCTCCGGTCAGGAAAAGTTCATTCTTGTTAAACTCTGGAAACAGACGGAAGAACTCCTTCAGAGCCAGGTAGTTGTTCATAGACACCTGAGGAGAAACACACACATTAAAAACACTGGACAGTGAACACCTGGGAGCCAATCGTGAGCCTGATCTCCATGTGTGTCACTGACCTCAGTGTCATTGGTGACATATTTCTGATTGTCCGAGTACGAGAAGCCAACTCCTGCTGGAGACTCCAGGTACAACATGTTTGCAATCTGCTCAGAAACAGTAAACAAAGCACCTGTCAGGAATTACACCTACATTAACCATGTGACCAAACCACAGTCACATGGCAACGGGTAGGTGCGGACGATTCAGATTGGTAACTGACCTTGTTCCACGAGTATGGGTTGTACTGCAGAGTCACTCCGTCATCCTGGATCTGAAATGACAGGTCAGAGGCCAGTCGGCGTCAATGTAACATCACACTGATACGGCTGAGTGTGGGTCAGGCTGGTGGATGTTACCTACCAGGAAGGGTCCATGTTCAGTCAGCAGCCCATCCAGAGAGCTGCAGCCAGGGCCACCGTTCAACCACAACACCACTGGGTCTTTGGGTGGGTTGTTCTGAGACTCCACAAACCTGAAAACGACATGCTGAGGTGACGTACTGACAGGTGGAGGTCAAGCGGAGGTCCGTAGGTCTGGGTGACCAAGAAAACTCTCAAAGAGAACTGTTTGTGGGATAGTTAGAAAAACAAAAACCCCCATTTGACAGCCAAAGCCATTCAACTGTGCAGCAACTTGTCACAAAATAGACGTTTTTGGCCAGAATGTCCCAAGGTATATTTGGAGACAAGAAGTGCCGAATTTCAGGAAAAGATCACCCCTCGAACTGTTAACACACAGGGGTGGATCGATTGTCCATCCCTTTCAAACAAAACAGCACTACGTATTCTACATGTGATTTTGAGTTTTACTAGTAGGTGCGGCTATATATAGGTAGAGCAGTTGTCAACCAGTCAGAAGGTTGGTGGTTCAATCCCCGGCTCCTGCAGCCTATGTGTCGAAGTGTCCTCTAATTGCCCCCTAATGGCTGTTCCATTGGTATGTCAATGTACGTCGCTTTGGATAAAAGCGTCTGCATTGTAAAACTGTAGTATAAACAACATTTGATCTGACTAAAGGCCCATCGGTTTGTTACAGCTCTGCTACTTTAGAATTCAGGTGAAGGGATAAAATCAACAAGCATCAACTGTAATTATGCAAATGTGTTACAGGTGTGTCTCAGGTACTGACCAGTAGTGCAGGTGTTTTCCATCGGCTACACTCAGGTATCCAGAGTACTGTCTGAAGCTCGTCTGCTTCTGCAGACCAGGCAGGTAAGTCACTTCATCTGCCACAGGCGCTGCATCACCGCCCAGCAGAGAAAACAGGAAGTAACACAACACCAACACCTGCATCTGAAACACAGCAAAGAATCACTTCAGACTTCCACTAGTGCAGAAGAATGTCCAGAGCAGTGAGAGAAAACTACAGTAAGAGTTCACAATGAGAAATGTCTGCAAAAGAAACTCAGTCTCAAACCAAACTGAAATAGAGAGTAATCCTTTTGAAATCCACAGTTACAACAGGCAGTTGCTTATAGTCACCTCTCACAATGCTACAATTCAACAATTTCATTTAGCAGATGGAGCTGATGGAGCTGATGGAGCAGCCATCGGGGGCAGTTTGGGGTTCAGTGTCTTGCCCAAGGACACTTCGACACATGGACTGCAGGGGCCAGGGATCGAACCACCGACTGCTCCACCTCCTGAGCCACCGTCGCCCCGCCCACATCTAGTCATCTGTTTAAGAACCAAGTTTGTTCTGTGTCTTTAAGCACTAAAATACTCCAGGGGGTCGCTAGATGAACCAAAAACATATTTTAGTTAAATATTGACTTATTTTCTGAATGTCACAAGAAGTTAGCGGTTCACAATATGTTGCAGTCAGGGTGAGACTGTTTTCACCCAGTGGCAAAATAAATATTTAAAAAGGGGATATTTTTGAATGCAGTTTGGTGGAAATGACAGCAGATTCACAAACAAAACACACATCTATCTGGTTCAGGTCAAACAGCAGGTGGCGCTAGATGATTATGGGGTGTGACACTTTGAGGAAGTTAAGATCATTTTCTGTCAGTTGAATTTATTCTGAGATGTTGTGGTTATATTTCTGACTGGTTCACTCAGGGAAGTGAAACTTTTTTTAATTTGACACAAGAGAGGGCGCCAAAGAGCTATAAGGAACCAAAAGGCCTGAGGGGAGAACACTCGATTTTAGAAGAATTTTGAGTTGATTTTCTGCCAGAATTTAATCACAAAGGTTTGTCTGGGGAAAAAAACTCACTGTTTTCTCACAAAATAAATAAATATTGGGAATTTTTCAGACAAAATAAGAAGGCCAGCTTGTTCCTCTCTCACATTGATTACAGATTACTCAGCTCAATTTCACACTGTTTGACAGACACTTTAGTTTCTGTTCACCAGTTCATAACCGGAAGGCGGCTAACGGCTAACACACAGAAATAACAATAGCATTTGACTGAGAAACACGTAAAAAGCAGGCGAGGACCTGAACGAAGATCAGAGACAGAGAAGCAGAAACTCACCTCGCCTGTCTGTCTGTATCTGGTGCCTCGCTGCGCAGGTGAAGTTGATGTGACTGCAGCTGCCGATAATGAAGAACGCCAGCAGGTCACATGACAGCGGCCAGTCACATGACTGCCAGTAGTCGGTCAGCTGACACTGGTCCGCTTTCAGATGGGACTCGAGGTTTGATGAATTCAGACGTCAACAGTTGTGTCAATCATCAGAAGCTCTTTAAAGTCGATGTGACGAGTGAAGCTAAAATGGAGGAACATGACGTTGTTCCAGTTGTGAGTCCACCTGCAGCCGCTTGAATAGTTTGATAACAGTAAAACATTACAGTCACCAAGTCTGGATGAAACACTGAATGAAGATCACACAATTTAGACATGTCGAACAGCAACAATGGCCAGCACCTTTATCTGAGATGGAGATGGGTGGTATCCAGATCAAGGCTGAAAGTTCAGCTGGAAGGGCGTTGTGTGAGCGATTCTGCAGACGTTCTGGCTCTGTATCAGCATCTTCAGCTAAACACAGCTGGTACACCGCGAAACCCAAACAGCCTCCAGAACCGCGGTCTGCATGATAACAAACATGAAACGACAGACCACAGAAATCTGTGTAGGCGGCACAAGACTGCAGAAGTACTGAGACAGTGTCTAAGGAGTTAAGAACTGTTTGAACAATGGAAAACTGCTGTACACGTAAACATAAAACCAGTACTGCTCCAGCACTAAATGTCTCTTTTGTCCATATTCAGGGACAGTTTTGCTGGCTCTGAATCAGCAGATGGAAAAGCAGTGGACCAAGCATACAGGCTTAAGGGGCCCCGGTGCTCAGTGTGATAGTACTGAAAAAGCTGCTCCTGATGTGGACTGAGGTCTTCAGAGGTGATCAGGACCAGCAGGCTCAGCTACCAATCAGGAGCTGAAGTCTATGAACAGCATTTGAACATACATGTCTTTCTTGTCCAGGGGGTTGTGGGCCAGATGGAGGGTGATGGTGTTGCATGTTGAGTAGGTGGGACGATATACAAACTGCAGGGGCTCCAGTGAGTCTGGACAGCAGAGTCTTCTTGTGTCTCACGAGGAGCCTCTCAAAACACACAGCTGTGAGTGCAACAGGACTGTAGACACTGAGGCAGGATAGTGAATGACTGCAGATGAGGAAGCAGTTTTCCATCCAATATTTAATACACAAAGGCTTCTCAAAATGAAACCTTCACCTGATTTCTAAGTCTTTCACAGCTCACTTTAGTCTTCTGAAGTTGCAATAAAAATGTAATCATAGCAGTGTTTCTGTGCCTCTGAGGATCCTTATTTTTGGCAATTATTTTGAGAAGTGTTGGTTCTGATCCAGAGAATCAGCTGATTATTCATAACAAAATCCTGTTCTTTAAATGAGGTTAAACCTGGATAACACTGCACTCTTATTTTGAAATAAACCAAATGAGTATAGTTGAAACTACGATGAACAGACTTATGATTGGCCAAGTGCTGATCATGTGATTGCAGGTACTTGAGGTTAGATGCAAGTGGACGGGTGTTTATTGGTTAACATGGAAACAGGCAGTTGAGCTGAAATCAAACCATCCTGAAGAATTTTTATTAATTAAAAAAGCAAAACACAAAACAGAACTGAGAAGAATTTTAAAAAAAAAATCTATACAACAGGTGAGTCTGAGGGGCTGGAGCCTCTTCAGGGCCGGGGGGGTGGTCTCATCCCTGGAGGAGGTGGTCCTAAAACAGCAGAGCAAAGAGGTCATATGTCCTGTTTACAGTCAATAAAGTGATTAATGATGCAGTGTTCTGATTGGTTGTCCAAAGCCATCTCCATGGTAACAGCTTACCTCTCATGCCAGGGGGTGGTGGCCTCATGCCTGGAGGGGGCATCCCCATCGGAGCCCCTCGACCAGGAGGCATCCCCATTGGAGGACCCATTGGTGGCCTCATGCCAGGGGGCGGGCCCATCATACCTGCAGGGGGAGGGGCCAGGTAACAGAATCAGCACACAGGATGGTAAGTGGACTGAAGGGAGTGTAGTGAGTGAACTTAGCTAATTAGGTCTAAGTCTTCCTGAAGACTACAAGCAGGTTGTTGCTAGGACTCTCAGAATGGTAGCTAAGGCCACAGCCTTCTATGTCATTCAGGTTGGTGTCTATGGTGTTGTTAGGTCATTAACAAGTGGTCACTCAGATGTTCCAGATAAGACAGGTTGTCACCTGGAGGCGGGGCTCCTCTGCCCATCGGAGGCGGGGCTCCTCGTCCGGGTGGATACTGTGTGGGCGCTCCTGCAATGCTTGCTCCTGCTGCTGCTGCAGCAACTGTACCTCTGCCCTGCGGAGTCATCACCTGGAGACACAAGGGAACCTGTCATCACCTGAGCACACACCTGGACACAGAAGAGTTGCTACTGGTGCCACAGTTACCTGCTGTGAAGGTCCGCCAACTCCTCTGACGGGTCCGGCGAGTCCAGCCGGAGCCTGAGGCATCGGAGCTCCAGCAGGGACACCACGACCCGCCGCCCGACCCACACCTGGACCTCCAGCCACACCTGCCAACGGGACACGAGCAATACCTGTCTGAAGGGTGTGGAGAGAAGGCAGGTAAGAAACAAACGGGTACAAGGTTCACAAAGTACATATTGTGTTTTATCAGCTTCTAAATGATCCACAAAATGCCTTTAATGTGATAATAGGCAGATTCACAATTGACAGAAGCAAATGTCTCAACAATTAGTTACAAATACAGTTCTAATTCTAAAGCAAAGCCAGCCAACTGTCTGTTCACAGTTGAATTCAATTAAAAAAAAGTGACTTTTAAAACTGGTGGTTTGTACCCCAAGTTTTTTTTGTCTTTGAAGGATATATGTTTTTGTACTTGTGAGACGAGCTGTATTTGTTTCTGAAGCATGGTGTATTAGAAATATGCTCTGTACTTTTGTAATACATGTTTTGTATTTGCAAAAACAAATGCAGTATTTTGTTAATGGTGACTTGTATTTGCAAACCATACTGCATTTGTTAATAAATTGTGACGCTTTTGGAAAACATGCTGTGTTAAGTTTTGGCAGGAAATTGCCAATAACCATCACGGGAGTGAAGCACCACAGTGGTGACTGAGCTGATATCCTGATGAAAGTACTGAAACATGTACACATTAACATTCATTTATGAACATTACAGAGATTGACTCCATCTGCACTTAAGGACCACCAACCACTTGCCCTGACACCCCATGTGCTGAAGGTGCTGGAGAGGCCATGGCCCACCTCAGTCTGCAGGTGAAATCATCACTGGACCCTCTGCAGTCTGCTGACCGTCCACCTCTACCATCTACCTGCTGCAGAGAGCTCATTTATCTATGCTCCTACATTTGGAGTATTATCAACTGTGTCTGCAGTGACATTACTGGGAAAAATTGTGGGAATATATTACTGATAAGGAAACCAAACACTACAGCTGCATATCTTCACAGTAAAATCCTTCAAACAGTGAAACACAAGTTGACTAATTGTTCACAGACTTGTGACATGTGCCACATAAAACCAGATCACGGCTGCTCATAAAAGGACGGAAAAGGCCAATTATTGTTTGACTTCTTCATTAAATACAGTAGTTTGTTTGAGCCCCCAGAATTCTGGGACCTGCAGTATAAAGCAAGTGTTACCACCAGGTGTCGCCAAGTCAGCCAGGACTTAATTCTGAAGGCTTACAACATTAAAGATAAAACTACCTGATGGCAAATTACAGGTGCTTTAATTCAGTGTGTCTACAGCCACTTCAGAGAACATCACCACATGTCCATCTCCTGTTGGCTACAGGCTTCCACTTACATCCTTAGGGGGCGGGCCCTCCACCGTCATAGAGACCAGGTTCTCCCCCCTCAGCAGAACCAAACCCAGAACCCTCTTCTCCTCTCGTTCTGGCTGCTTCGAGTTCTTCGGTCTGAAGGACAACAAAAACACTCAGTTACCCAGGATGCCTTACTGTGACCACAGACAGTCTAGTTGAATTGTTGACATGTCCTGTAGAAACCATGTCTCTCCCTATCTGCTGATGGTTTCAGAGGCCAAGTCAATTACACTTCTACTTAAGAAACTACTTAAACACACCGGATCATCTGATGGATAAAGTCTGATCTCATTCATGGTTTTGAGGAGACACTGTACAGCACAAATTATTTAGGAGGGCTAAAGAGTCAATGTTCAAATACAGAGATCAGAAACATTAGAGTCTGAAAGGAAATACATAATGTGCAGAGAAACATGTTTCTGTTCAAAAATACAGGGTGATGAACTGATAATGATCAAAGTCCTGTTGGTGACCAGACTGAGGACCAGGGTCCCTTTGACCTGAGATGTTGTACCTACTTGATCTTCCTGAACTCGTCGCAGTCACACAGAATCAGGTTCATGTGTTTGTCAAAGGCCTTAAAGGTGCCGATGAAGATGCGGCCATCCTGCAGGATGCACCTCATCCTGAAGTCAATGTGCTGCAGCATCTTACTACTCTTACCCACCGTCTGAAACCCAAGCAGAGACAGACATTACTACCACATCAACACATCATCATCAACACTGAGTGCTGCCTTCTGGTTCGAAGTACTACCATCTGGAGGAGGCGCTACTGTCAGAATGTCTGAGTACCAACTGAAGTGAGCTTATAACACTAAGCCGAGAGCGATTATTTCCAATCTTGTGTGGCTACTCGTTTTCAGGCATTTAACTGCCAACCCCTTAGGTTCAATAAAAAATAGATTGTTTCTTACAGTGATAAAGGAAAAATAGGATTATTGAGGATAAAACTCAGTTGATGACCCAACAAACCAGATCTGAACATTTGTCTGTCTGTCTGTCTTATGTGTAATATTACATTTCCACGTTCTTTCATAGTTTATTACATTCAGTCCTTATATTCAAGTATGTTGTACAGTTAGAAAACTGAATACCGTTTTGACTCTGTAAGAAGTTTTAGAAAAGCAGCAGGTTCAAAGACTTTCAAGGACCTTATGTTAATCTGTTATCAACAGTGTAAACCTGCAGATGGTTGAGGTCTTCATCTGCTGTGGACACACAGGACAGTCATGTAAACAGTGGAGCCACTTTGGACTAGTTTTGATTTGAAAGCATCAGTAAAAATTGTTCTGGGCAGGTTCTGATCATTTTGCCTGTTTTCGACCAACAAGTAGTTATTGATATTGACGCTCTGTGTGAACCTGCAGTAACAGTGAAGTAATGCTCGTTAGTAGGAAAGGAAGCTGCTAGTTGAATCTCAGTTAGCTTGTAGCTTCGTTAGCTCAGTTAAGCTCCGTGTAGTGAACGACCATTAACCGATAACATTACCAACAAACGTTAAACCGGCCGTTGTGTGCTCAGATTGATGCTGTAAAACAGGCAGAGACACTTTAAACTCATAATACTAAAGTGGCCACAGCACCGGCGCGCTAACATGCGAGCTAACGTCCGACAAACTGTGCGGTCTCCCGTTAAATCACCGAATATTCTTTACACAAAAGTCGCTAACGGCCCGAACCACTGCAGACAAACTAATTATTATTAATCTGATTTTCGGTTCATTTAACGTCTGTAAGTCTGAAAGACACTTCTCTGACGATCAGACGACGTTCATTCAAAATCCCGCCATTAATAAAATACAACCCTAACCGGTAAAAATCCGTTGACCCACGCGGCGGGCAGCCCGCGGACAAGCTGCCCGGTAAACACTCACCATGTCTGCGGTTCTGATGGCTCCGATTCAAACCGGATTGATCGAACAAACCCAAAAAATTGACCGGCGGAGCTCCGCCAGGCCCGTCTTTATTGTCGAGACTCACAGGAAGTGACGCAGGGGGGAGAGCGTGCCGCAGTGGAACTGTTCCTACCAGAACAACAGAAACACAAAGAGTTCCTATCAGAACAACAGAAACAACAACTACTTGGCCTGCAGTTGAAGCTGGAGCGAGCATTCCACCGAGTAAAGGAAAACGCTTCATTGTTGTTCACGGCAGCTGAACTTTAAGTAGACATTTATACTTTTATGTTAATCAAATTAGAATTTTATTCTTCCCATGATGCACTGAGCTTCACTCTCCTTTCATTCATAACCCATCAATGCATCATACTAACGCAGCTTCTTCCCTCTCTCCTAGTTATGTGCCCCCCCCCCCGTCTTTCTCATGATGGAACTGTTGGGTCTCTATCAGTAATACCATAAAGAGTCTGATCTGGACCTGCTCTGTGTGTAAAGTGCCTTGAGATAACTTTTGTTGTGATTTGGCGCTATACAAATAAAATTGCATTGACTTGCTGGCTCAGGAGCAACTGGCAGAGATCAGAGAAGATTGCTAGATAAAAATGAAATGTGACTCAGGACATGTTGTGATTCTCACTGGAGCACTCCATCATTTTAAGTAGAACCATTGTGATTCTGTTACCCGTTATTTGTGTGAACTGAGTTTTTCACACTGTGTGTGTGTGTGTGTGTTGGCCATCAGATGGATGTAGAGTGTTTTTTATACACTTTAGACTGAGACGACTTGGCATTTGGATGCTTTTAAAAAGTGCTGTGACTGAACACAGAAAACACTGTGAATGATCTAAAGCCACAGCTGACACACACATTATGGGAGTGTATCGATTTTCCTCACTACAGTATTCTGTTGACACACATTAACCCTCTTATTGTGTTTAGTTGAAAACAGAAACTCTGGGAACATGGCACCCATTGTCCTGTTCCCATTATGTGCCATATGAAACAGAGGAAGGACTCTCACATTATTTGATTAAATTAAATTAAACTTTACATGTAATGAGACTATGAAATGCTGTTTAGTATCAAAGCAGAGGCGATAAAGTTCAGAGTGTTGTACAGCTTTAAATAAACTATAAGGTGCTATTATATACATACAGTATGAAGAGTATGAGCATGTGCTGCAGTCACGGTAGGCAGCGGAGGCTGGAGTTTAAATATATAGTCCAGGTAATGTTAATAGTAATAGTATATACAGAAGAAACAGTAGAATAAAAGATAGATGAGAACAGCACAGCAGATGCTGTCTAACCAACCAGGAAAGAGAAGACAGCAGCAGCACATGGATCTGTGACCCCAGGCTGGGAGAGGGGGTCCGGCAGGTTCCAGGATCCACGCCTTCTCTGTCCAAGGACCCCCAGATGAGGGTGAGAGGGAGATATATGTACACACACACACACACACACACACACACACACAATCATACACAGTATAGTGAAATTCTTCAGTGCCTCTAATGAGTTTAACAAATAAATAAAATATAGATGAATCTAACAATAAACAAACATCAAAATAAGGTAGAAACATAAAACAATAAAAACGAACAAGTTCTTAGTTTCAGAAGATGAACCAACATAAGCAGTACATAATAATAATAAGTGCAGTACAAGGTGACATCAGCGTGATAGTGATGTGTGTCAGGATGAATCATCAGACACGCTCATTTCTGATCCAGGTGTCAGTCAGGATGTTTTCACTCTGACCTTCAATCTGCTTCTAGCGCAACATCACACTGTAAACAAATATTGCAGCTAGGTTGCAGCCCTGATTTTTGTCTGCAGGTTTCCTTCTCGTCATGAATGAGCAGGTGAGTTTCTACTTGCTGGTCTGTGCTCAGTCCGATGAGCAGCTCGTGACTGTTACAGAGCAGCTGATTTAAATCGGACCTTCCTGTCTTTATATGTGTCTTCATGATCAGGTTATTGATCAGACTCATCAGATCATTGATCAGTTCTTTGATCTTCCCTAAAAATTTCCCGTCATCCCGCTGCGAGATGGTTGCCATGGTAACCCGGGCTCCCGCCGCCGGCCGCGCGCCGCAGTGAGCAGCAGCGAGACGAAGGAGAGACGGAGACACCGAGACAGCGACCAGACGTGGTCCAGACGCAGTCAGCGACCGGCAGACCGAGACCAGCCCTGGTCCAGACCGCAGACAAAACGTCGGTTAGCTTGTTAGCGTGTCAGCTTGATAGTCAGTTAGCTTGTTAGCCTGTTAGCTCCCCGCTGTTGTCAGTCGGCGGTGGCGCGCGACGAATGTTAATGAGACCGATGACGATGAAAAACCGCAGTGATGCTTCAACCTGAGAGAGACCAGATCCACACACACCAGATCCTCAGAGACCAGATCCACACAGACCAGATCCTCAGAGACCAGACCCACACACACCAGATCCTCAGAGACCAGACCAACAGAGATCAGGTCCACAGAGACAAGATCTGCAGAGACCAGATCCAGACTGACCAGATCTTCAGAGACCAGATCCACACAGACCGAACAGACAGAGACCAGATCCAGACTGACCAGATCTGCAGAGACCAGGTCCACGGAGACAAGATCTGCATAGACCAGATCCTCAGAGACCAGGTCCACAGAGACAAGATCTGCAGAGACCAGATCCTCAGAGACCAGACTGTGGCTGCAGTGTTGCTCCAGTCTGACGGAGACTACAAACAACCAGCAACTAGACCTGAAGCCACCCCAGCATGTGAACCAGCAGCTCCTGCCTGAAGGGCAACTGAGCCTGCAGCAAACAGACTGTCGATGTGTGACGACCAGCAAGTTTCTTCAACCTGACAGAGACGACGGCAGCTAAAACTACAGCCACTGTGTGTGCGGCCGAACCTGCAGAAATCAACTGTTGATGTTTAATGACCACCGTGACTCTTTGTGCTGAGGGACTACAGCTGCAACCGCAGCACACAGACAGCAACTAGTCCTAAGACTCTGACTCGTCCCCTTGTTGCTTCAGTGTGAGACAACAGCATCCAAACCTGCAGCTACATCAACACAACCTCCATCATCCCGCAGGTGAGCAGCCACACGTCACTGCCGGCACCTACCTGTGGAGCGCTGTCACATACACTGTCTAGTCCACTGTACAGCACACAGTTTACAGTGCAGTACACAGTGGTTCACAGGCAGCGTCTCTTGATTTTCCAGCCCACTTCAGATGAAACCACATGCACTTGCTTATGATGAAAGCTTTGAGGCTTTGTTTACATCGTATCCTTTTAGTTGCTGTCTCCATTTGTCTCATTTGTGGTTTTGATGAACAGGAAATACACGTCTTTGTTTTATAGTTGTCACATTCCACAGGACCCATGAGAGTGTGGTATCCATGGAAACGCAGTCATCAAAGCCTTCATCATCATCATTATCAATAACAATAGATGCTATCAGGCAGCAGGGAACTGAGGCTTCACTTGCTCTGAGATCATCTCTTGTCTACACATCCATGACCTGTGAAGCATTGCATTATGGGATTGTAGATAGACAGTAGGTGTTGGAAATGGAAGACAACAAATATCATGACACATGTAATTAAAATGGAGATGTCAGACCTGCAGGAGACAGACTGACCTGACACCTGTTTGTTTGTGAGGAACCGTCCCACATGTTCTGTCTCCTCCAGCACATAGACAGGTCCATTAGCCTAGCTTAGCATGCAGACCAGAGGCGGGGGGAGCATACAAACATATGCACTCAGTATGTCCTGCTTCCTGCCCACTAAAACCACCACAAAGTACCAGTTACCAGGACACTGTTCCAGTCAGCTCCCACCACATTTGTGTTAATCTAATGAGCGTCCAGTCATTTCTCTTCTACAGGTTTCATTTGAGGTCATACTTAGTATGAACAGTACATTAGTCTGATTCTGAACGCAGCCCAGCTCAGTCCAACCTGGGTCTGTGTGAAATGCTCACTGTGGTTTATCAAACAGGTGTGAGAAACAGAAGGTAACGTTGACCTCTGGTTTGTGTTCGGCTCTGTGTTTGTTAGTGTTGGTACATCCTGGAAGAATCAGATTTCACATCACTGGTTTGAGTCATTCCCTCATTTCAAGGCTCAGAAACACCTCAAAACACTGTAGATCACTTCACCAACACAGTAGAACTTTTCAGAACAACTAGAGCATTTTAGAAACCAAGTGGAACCTCAGAAATACTGAAGGGTTCAGATACACAGGTGTGATCACACTTCAGAGAAAAGAGCTCTTCCCCTATTGGATAAAGAATCGACTCTGTTGGACTCAGACTCTGTTGACCTGTTTCACTGCTGACAGCTAAAGCAATGCTTTGTGATCAGCAGTTTGTTAGTGCCGTTCACTTGTGCGCCACTGTTGTAAATATGGCAGCTGTTCCAGTGCATTTGTTTTTTTTGTCCCCCAGTTTTTCAAGCTCACAGTCTGGGCGCAGCCAGCTAGCAGCACAGCTCCCTGAACCAACAAGCTAACGGCTGCTGTTAGCAGCTACTTCAGCCATCAATCGGTGAGAGTTGAGTCAGAGCAGCTGGGGGGCGTCAGAGAGAAAACTAGACAACATTTTCTCCATGAACGGATCCAGTTGTACCGACAGAGTTGGTGGTTTGTGCTGTAAAGTTACAGAAACAAGTTGCAGTGCTCAGTGGGAAAACCAGAGGCACCGTTCTCCCTGTGGCAGTCAGTTTTTCATCCAAATGATTCAGGAGCTGCTGGTATTTTAAGGTAAAATAATTAAATACTATTGCTTTCATCTTTATAAAAATAAATAAAGTTAGGTCAGCAGTAAAATCACATTGTGAATGATTCCGTTCAAACAGAAGGACTGAAGTTGGTGACAGTAAAACTATAAAATTATAACCTGAAATATTTGTGAACTTTTGTTAAATTTACAGAATAAAGTAAATTAAATTATTAGATTATTAGTCTTCTCTGTTCACCAACATGTGATCACATCTGACTCATCTGATTGGCTTATACCTGAGGTTTAGGCAGAGAGAAAGCTGTTGCCGTAGCAACGTCAGCATCCCCAGTGTCCCTTCCACCGGTTACATAAGAGATGCTGCAGTCTATAAATACACCAGCAGACTGTGTGTTTGTGTGGCCTCTCAATAAATTATCAACAGTAAATCAGACCAGATACATACACAACTTTATTTTAAGTACGATGTTAAATAGAATTCACTAAATAATTATTGATTGGGAAACAAACCAGCCGTAGCTCCCTCAGTCACATGTTCATATATTTACACATTTTATTTTGAAATTTGAATTTGATTTAGAATGTGCTTCATTAAACAATAAGTTCAGTGTTCTCACACAGTTACAAGAACAATGCTCATTAAATAGCCATCTGTCTGTCTGTCTCTCTGTCTGTAGAGCTGGTCGCCTGGTTGGACAGATGGACATCCTCTCAGACTGCCAGAGTGAACAGATGATCTGGAGTCAGGTACATACCTGCTGCTTCATCTCTATATGGGAAAACCAACCAATCAGAGAACACACAGTGTTTTTACTCTGTAGTACTGTTTATTTTACAGATAAGAGTACTCCTACTCTGTACTGTGCTCTTCAGCCAGGTGACAGCCTCAGGTTGAGTTAGGCCCCGTCCTCTGGTGTAGGTGAAGACAACAGCCAACAGGATGAGCCAGCTGAAAGAATCGGAACCTGGTCGGGAGATGGAAGGAAAGGTAAGATTTCCCATCAGGCCTCAGTGCAGCGACAGCCCTGACATTCTCACAGCAGATTCACAGACACACACAGCATACGTCACATGGTCTCTGCTACTGTCGTTGTCCAGCAGGTTCTGACCCTTTCAAACAGAAGAAGATGAGACTTTTGTGCTGTTTCCTATACTCTAATGAAAGAAATGCCACTGTTACGATTGTGTTGAGTTTTACATGACAAGATGTTATCTGAAATTTACATAAAATTGAGTGACTGTCCTGATACGAAGTTACAGTTAAGATCAGGTAAAGACAGATATGTTTATCTTTCTGAAAAATGTTACATATGGATGATTCTTCAGTTAAGGGAGTGTTTCTGTCCCCAGAGTAGATTTTCAAGAAAGAAATGTTTTTTTAGAAAAATCAGTTATTGTTAATACTTTCTCAGTGTGTTGAAAATTCAAATGAGCCAGAATGTGACTGTTCTGGACTGTTTGACATCCCCTCTATAATAAAGCCATAAAAAGTCCTAGATTCATTAAAACTTTACTTTGCATTTCCTCATAACAACTTCAGAAGACATGTTTCAAATCCATATACTTTATATTTGTTGAATTTGCAATTTATTCATTTTTAATATTTAGCTAACCTCGCTGACCTCATCCATGTGTCATCACCATCACACTCAACATTCAGAGAGCAATAAAGATTTTACAAACACTTACTTTCATTGTTGCTCTCTTAATTGAAGAATCAGCCAAAACTGCTGAAAATTATTTATTATTTATCCATCATCAGTCTTTTTACGCATGTACAGTATATGAGTCATTTATTTTGACGTGTACAAAAGTGTAAGATTTATTTATCACACTGTTACAGTTCAACTCTCAGTGCAGATTTGCTGTGTGGTAAAGTGTGGCTTAAAGTCTAAATTAGCATAATCTTTCACTGTAAATGTCATTTAAACCAGTGCCAGATACATACTTTATCGTTTTAGTGTCTGTTGTAAAAAAGTTTTTTCCAAAACTATAACAAAATTATGTCATTGCAGCCAACCTGCAACGACATTTTAAAGACAGTTCTGAGATCGTTTACCTGTCATCAGTCCTTTGCTGCGGTGCGTTCAGGGTTACTAACCCTTTGCTGTGGTGCGTTCAGGGTTATCAGCCCTTTGCTGCGGTGCGTTCAGGGTTACTAACCCTTTGCTGTGGTGCGTTCAGGGTTATCACTCCTTTGCTGTGGTGCGTTCAGGGTTACTAACCCTTTGCTGTGGTGCGTT
Source organism: Centropyge bicolor (assembly GCA_037975185.1). Taxonomy (NCBI): domain Eukaryota; kingdom Metazoa; phylum Chordata; class Actinopteri; family Pomacanthidae; genus Centropyge; species Centropyge bicolor. The sequence goes on along the minus strand of JBBMOC010000182.1, from coordinate 257,864 downwards.
CAGGGTTACTAGCCCTTTGCTGTGGTGCGTTCAGGGTTATCAGCCCTTTGCTGTGGTGCGTTCAGGGTTACTCACCCTTTGCTGTGGTGCGTTCAGGGTTATGAGCCCTTTGCTGTGGTGCGTTCAGGGTTACTAACCCTTTGCTGTGGTGCGTTCAGGTGCAGACCTGGGCTCAGTCTCTCGTTTACACTCTGGAGGAACTTGAGTGTAAAATCTGTTACAACCGCTACGATACTCGCAGCCGGAAACCCAAACTGCTGGGCTGTCTGCACCGAGTCTGTGCCAAGTGTCTGAAGAAGATGGTCGACATAGGTGAGTTCACCAACCTGATTGACTTGGAATTGCTACTTGATTGCTATTTGCTTATGAAGACTTGAGACCTGACTTGTCCTTAAGGAGACTTGAAGGGACTTGAAATGTATCATGTGACTCTTTTCTGATCGGTTTTCAGGAGAGTCCTCACCCTCAGTCATCAGCTGTCCTTTCTGTCGCCATGAGACCCACGTCCCTGATGAAGAGGTGAGACTTTGGTTTGTTAACAGGGAGGCGGGACTTTGTTTTCTAACGAGGAGGTGGAACTTTATTTTCTAATGAAGTCTTCTGCAGGTGTGGTTGATGGAGGACGACAGGCACATCCTGGCTGTTCTGTCCTGTCAGGATCGAGCCCGTCGAGGAGGAGGAGGTGGAGGAGGAGGAGGTGGGGGGGAGGTGGTGCTGAATCCGAACAGTCTGACTGGTAAAATTACGCGACATGTTTACTTTTTAAATGTTCTTTTTTTTTTCTGTGTTCCAGACTCAACCATAGTTCAGAGCACATAGAGTCTGTAGAGTGAGACTCCTCTCTGCATGTCTATCTACCTGCCTGTCTGTTTCTCAGGAGGCGGCGGCGTGGAATCGTCTCACCGCTCCTCAGACTGTCTGGTCATCACCATCATGGAGCTGCCTGAGGAGTCTCCGTCCTCAGACTCACTGAGCATGCTCAATGTGGTGGGTCTTTACCACCCCCCCAGCCTGGACTCACTGCCCTGCAACCTGCCGGCTCAGAAGTGTCGCGCCTGGACGTCCCGTAGCTTCCCCCGCTGCCTGCTGGGGGTGCTCTGCCTGGTCAGTATGTATACTGTAGATGTGTGTGTGTGTCTATATACATATATAAAAAACACCAATCAATCTAGCAATAACGCACAGAGACGGATACGCTGACAGGCGAGCTGTGTGTGTCTGGACAGGTGTACTTCAGCTCGCTGCCTCTGGGGATTTACCTGCTGATGATTGGTCAGCTGTGGCTGGGCGTGGTCCTGGTCAGTCTGGTTCCCTCCACGCTGCTGCTGCTCGTCCTCTACGGCTTCTGTCAGTGTCTTTGCCACGAGCTGATGGAGGTGCTCGCCACACGAACACACGCTCTGCCGTAGTGACAAAGCACCAGAACAACCAGTCACAATCCCAACAGTCTCAGCATGAGCCATCGCACACACCAACATCGACCCACCCACGAGACACTGACGCACCTGTCCACTCTGACCCCGCCCCCATCTGAATACCAGCAGCCCCCTGTGATGACACAGCCAATCAGCCCAGGACCTCGTGACGATGACGTCTTCACAGAGATAGAGAGATATTTTTTCTCTTTGTCGTCTCCTGCTGGTCAAGTGGAGAACATTTATTTTCTATTCACAAACAACAGGAGGATCCAGACTGTCAGTCGGCGTCACAGGACACCTGAGAGAAGCTGTTGTAGACTGAACCGCTGTACTGTGCAGACTGACACAGACTTGAAATACAACTCATTAACCATGTTGGAAACAAAATATGTAACTGTTTAATATGTGTGAATCTGTAACTTTTTTCTTTCAGTTCTCATGTTGTCTGTTGTGTCACAGTCAGGCGTTACTGTAGACAGGGAGTTAACTGTTAGCCTAGCTTAGCACGAAGACTGGAAGCACTGGGAAAGAGAATTAATGCTGTTGATTTTACTGTTGTATTTTAGCTGTGAATCATCTGTGATTCTTTTCACAGCTGTTTCCAGATTTCCCATTTTTACAGCGTGAATGAACAGTGTGAACATTCATCTGTGAAACTGCAGAAATCTGTAGCTTAATATTTGTCTCTTTGTTTCTGCTACTGATCTTGTTGGTTTCCTAACACAGCGGCCTGAATAATAAATCTGCACATTAACCAACAGTGAATGAGACGTAAGACATGATGTCACATCACAACCCCCAGCACTAACTGGCCTCAGTGCTGAACAAACAGCCTGGCAGCCATCTTTGTTTTCACAGCGCAGCGGCTTTGTTTTTATTGTTTGTTGCACTGGGTCTCTGATGTTCTTCAGCAGGTCTGAACACAAACCAAAGCAGCTGTAGATGAGGAACAAAAAGCTCCTTAGATAAGAAGTTCAATTTTACATTTGTGTCTACTCATGTTCAACATTCTCTTTGATGAGTTCAGTTTCCTCCTGCTTCCTGTCTTTGTGCTGAGCTAGGTGAACAGAACAAGATGATTTCATTCATGCTTGACCTGTTCGTTTTCAGTTGATGTTTGATGATGATGATGAAGAGGCTGGTGACAGCAGGAGGACATCGACGTCCCCTGACCTGCAGCAGCTGATGTCACGGTCTGTCTGAGGTGGGCGGAGCATGTGGGCCATCTGTTCCCTTTGTTTCTGTGATGAAACGTCAAGACATCAAATAAACTACAGATGAGCTGACATTTGACTGATTACACTCATTTTAAGTTTCAGTACTACAGCTGCTACTGTTATCACTACCACTGTTACTATTGATACAAGTTCATGTAGGTCAACACAAGTCTGTATAGTGGTTGAAGAAATTTCACTTGAAAGTGGAATAAGTGAAAATAAGTTAACAGTGACAAACAAATACAATAAAAAAGAACAAGATAAAAAGACAAAAATACCAAAAGCTAAAAAACTGGTTAAAGCTCAGCAGCTAATTACCTGCTATGACTTTAACAAAATACAAAGACGAGTTCGCGTGAGAGCTAAATGTAGCAAAAGGACTCATAGATTTCTAAATATTCAACTTTTTGTCAAACAAATATTCAGCTTTTTTTCCTCATTCAAAATGTCCAGAGATGTTAAACTGTTCTCCAACTTTTCTGTTGGTCATAAGACTCTTTTACAGTTCTTGAACATCACAGTTTTGGATTTGAACTTGTAGGCCCTTTTCTGAGTTTATAAAAAGTTTACAGAGAAACAATATCAGAGAGAAGAGCAGCTCTAAAATCCTCAAAAATATTTATCTTCCATTTGTCTTATTTCATATAATGCGACTATTTAAGCAACTGTACAGTTTGTTTATTTTCCCTTCAGCTCCTCATTTTCTGTCTTTCTGGTCATTTTTAATTTTACACACTAAAATAACACATCTACATCTTCAGAGGTCTCAACATGCCGACAACAGGACTCACAGTCTTTGAATGCTCGTGCCTCCTTTGAGGGAAACTTCCTCAGGTCTCTTCTTCTGTCTTTCAATGACTGAGCGCCACACACAGCTGATGCCAATTTGCCAGACACATACACATGCACCTGAACAGGAACTCACACTGGGTGCTCTGGTGGATGCTGGATTTTCAAAATAAAAGCCTCCCCATGGTGGCAGGAGCTTGCACTGGGTGCTCTGGTGGATGCTGGATTTTCAAAATAAAAGCCTCCCCATGGTGACAGGAGCGCACACTGGGTGCTCTGGTGGAGGCCATCTCACCAGCAGCTCGTTGATCTCATATTTGTCATGTTTGTTACTTGGATTTTGTTTGATTTTATTATTATTATCAAAATCACGTTCGATGTAGAGTCGATGACAGTTTGGGGTAGATGAGGGCTCATGTTGTACATGCATGTCATGGAGGAAGTGAAGGAAATGGAGATGGGGATTTTAATGTAATACATATAGTGTTAATGTTGAATAAAAATTCTAATTTTCAAAAAGAAGAAAAAAAACAAATGTTTTGTTCCATGACCATCTTTGATTTCTATAAATGAAATACCTATATTTGTGTCATCATGTAATGGCTGCATTTATGATGGACAACGTTAGCAGCTGACAACTTTATAATGCACAGTTAGCTGAAAGTGAACTTTGGTGTCAGACTTTAAGATGGACGGTTTTTAACTATTTGTAGCAGGAAATGTGAGCACAGTGATGAGACGACGCGACTGAACAACAGGACTCCGTCGTCAGGAACAGAATCGAACCATTTCAGGCTGTTTCTTTGTAAAGGGCTGTGAACACATGGATCATCTGAAGGGTGAAGCACGACCACACCATCGATACCAACAAACCTCTTCAATGTGGCCACAGAGATGTTTGTTTTCCTGGATGGAAACGACGGCAGATTACCGGATCCTTCTGTCTATAAATAACCCTGACATGATGCAGTCTACCTGGACAGGTGAGCCCCTGACAGAGAGCTGAGTGTGAACTAAAGAGCCTCCTGGGAGCTGAGAGGATTCAGGCCTCAGCTGGGCTCCCAGCATTAATTAAAACACTGACGGTCCCCGGAGAGAGGAAGAAGCAGAGTGTTCATAACGACCTGCACGGTCCTCCGCCACAGAAGAAGAAGGTGGATGCAGTCGTGATCGGCAGCAGGTAGGAGGACACACTGATTTTATTCTTTATTTTAAATTCTAAATACAAAGTGACGTAGGTTTATATGTTGTTACTGTTTTATCAGTGAACAATTAATTTACTGAAGCTTTATAAATGATGATCCACTAATAAAAACAACCTTTGGTCCAATCCTCCTCTGGACAACTCTAAATCATTAATGCCCTTTTAAGGTATAATTAATGTTCTTTATGTTATTTGACAAAAGGTTTTTTTTAACCCATTAAAACCTTTTAACTTGTGCAGACAATCTATTAATTTATCCACCAATGACGTACAGACGTCCTCCTCAGGCCGAGGGGAGTTTGACCCCAGGAGCTGCTGGCTGCACAGTGGGTCGGGCTCACACAACTGGTCACAACATGTGGCGAACGTGTCAGCAGTGAGCAGAGTGGAGGGTGGAGGAGGAGGTGGGTGGAGGAGTGACTTAAAGCAGGGAATATTTTCCGAGCGTCTGATGTGCCACAGGTCTTGTTCGACAGTAGTTGGTCTTGGCAGTTTTTAAGCTGGTGGAGAATGATGTTAGAGGACTTTGATAGTCACTGAGGTCAGTGGCCTCTCTGGATCTCTCAGTGAGCTGTGGACTGGGGGAGGAGTCGCGAGCAGGTTTGGATGTTAGAGGGCAGAGATTGTTCAGACAGGAGGCCGGTGAGGAGCAGAGAGTGTCTGTAGCCTCGTCGACTGGGAGTGCAGAGAATTCGTTATGAGGAGGCAGCGAAGCCAAGACCTCGTTAGAGCTGGGTCGGTGTGAGAGATTTGACGAGAGGCTCACTGATCATAGAGTCCTGATATTTTATAGACCTGAAACCCCCCACCTGCCCCCCTACATCTGCCCTTCCTCCCCAGCAGGTGGGTGATGGCATCATGAGTCGCTGGCGTCGTTCGGTGGATGAGCTGGCAGTGCGGCGGCGGCAGCAGGGCGAGTGTGAGCGTGCTCAGGAAGCTCTCAGTCGGGTCACTTCCTGTTTCCAGCAACTGGCAGCGTCGCTCGGCAGCTCGGCGGATGGCAGCTTCCTGCGAGACGAGATGGACGAGATGAGAGTGCTCGCACACAGAATCTGCAGTGGTACAAAGACCTGAACCTGTCTGCCTCTCACCTGCTTGTCTGTATGTCTCTTACCTGTCTGTCTGTCTGCAGGTCTGTCCCTGCGTCTGGTGCGTCTGCTGTCAGACTGTGACTATGCCCCCTCAGGTGTGGAGGACAGACAGGTGTCAGAGCGTCTGTGGGTACTCTTTCTGTCTGCGTTAGAGAACTTCCTGTCTGACCTGCGTAAGGCCTGCGATCTGATTGGACAGTTCCCTCTAACCCAGCGTTATGACAGACGAATGCTGGTCAACACAGGTCAGCTGATGGTTTCAACTTCCTGTAAGCAGAGCGCCCATGAATCTGGGGGGGTCTTCTCAAAGAGCACTGACAGGACTCGTTTTGTTTGGCTGTTGAGTTCAAATACCAACAATCTTTGTCCAGAACGGCTCAAGCCACCTCTAACCTCCTCTAGGTCCCTTGTAACATCCTCAAAGACCCAAGAGCCACCTTCTGAACCACAGGAAATGATTTAAGGAGCTGCAGACACTCCTCAAGGATCCCTGGAAAAAAAAAAACCCAGGATCAGCAAAGTCCCGCCTGACTTTCTTAATCTCTCCTGACATTCAACTGTGTTTTTAATAACCTCAAACCTCGTACCTGTCTGTCTCTCTGTCTGTCTCTCCCTCCAGGATGCACTGATGGCATGGTGGGCGTGGCAGCTCGGGTGGCTTCAGTCCAGGCACCCTGGCTCACCTTAGAGGAGGAGCCGAGCCCTGGGCTCACCGATCACATTGCAGGACTGGAGGCCATGCTGAGTGAGATGCAACTGAGGGTGAGACAGAACCAGAGAGGAGCATCTATTCTAAACTTCCTGTTTAAAACAGATGCTTCTCTCTGGTTCCTGGAACCTTATGGGAGTGTCTTGTACCTGGTGGTGTCCTGCCATGTGAAGATGCTTAAAGATGTTGGTGGTCTGCAGGTTCCTGTCGCGTTCTGGTCGGTGGAGGCGACCCAGCCAGCGTGGGCTGAAGCTCACGGTGACCTGGATGAGACGGACAACAGTCTGGAGGAACTGATGGAGGTCGAGGTTGTCTCCAACAACAAGATGGCCGCCTGCTGCCAGCCACCGTGCTGCGGACTGGGCTGCGTCTGACAGAAGAGGGTCAGCACACACCTGGCAACAGTCCAGGCTGCTCATGTCTGCGTCTAAACAATAAATGTTACTTCAACAAAGCTAAACCTTCACATTTATTTACATTAGAACGTGGAACCCGGCGAGGGTCCCCCCATCACCCGTTATCTTGCGGGTAATTGAGCCTCTAGTGATGCTTCTATTAGGGCTGTAGAAAGGGAAGCTTCTGAACAGTGTCCCTTTATCACTTGATCTCCTCGATGATTTTGGAAAAATATCGGGCGCTAAAGTAAACATGCAGAAGAGTGGGCTTATACCTTTAAATGCTGCAGCCCAACAAAGTATGCTAATCTCACTCCCATTCAAACTGAGCCAAGACAAATTCAAATCCTCATGTGGATAAACAAGGAATTATAAGCATATGTACAAAACAAATAATTCCTGTTGTTAAACATTCATAGAGGGCTTGTGTCTGAACAATCTGTCAGTCCGTGCTCCTATAGTTCAGAATCATATGTTCAGTTTTTGATGACTCTTTCATGGTTTGGGCTGCACGTGGCCTGAGGACACTGAAGAACTCGTTTGTTGAGGGACTGTTTGCCTTGTTTGAACAAGTGAAAACAACTCTTCAAATTCATGATTCTCAATTCTTCAGATACCTTCAACTTCGCAGTTCTGTCTGCCTCACTCAATCATTCCCCCTCACCACCTCCTGACTCAGTCCTGGAGACCATCTTGGACCTGAATGTACATCCCAAAGGAATCATTGGTCAAATTCATGCTGTCTGGTCTGGTGCCAAAAATCTCAAGTTAGTGTCTCATCAGACCAAAGAACCTTCTTCCAGTTGACCTTGGAGTTTCCCCACATGTCTTTGGGTGAATTCCAGGTGGGATTTCATACAAGCTTTGTTCGACAGTGGCTCTATCACACAGCTCCGACCCAGGCAGCGGTGCTTGTATGTCCAGTCTCTCCCATCTGAGCCACCAAGCTTTGACTCCTTTAGAGTGGTCATGGTGTGCTGGTGGCCTCCCTCACCAGTCAGGAGTCTGTCTCCTGACTTATACTTTTACCCATTGGTTTTCTGAGTTTAAATGGGTTTAACGGTTATTCCTGAGCCATCACCCGGCGGCTGGGACTTGGTACTACAACTTAAATGGTTGAAAATGGCTTCGAAATATTTGCTGCTGATGCGACACATGAACATTTCTGATGATGGTTTGTATCTTTTCTTAACATAATGCGAGAATGCAAACAGCATTCCAGTTGAAGAGACAGAGACAGAGAACTGCTCAGTGTTGAATTAAGAACTTTATTGATACAGAGAGGTGAACAAACATAAAAATATTGTACAAACACAGAAGACAAACAGAAGAAGAAAATGTGGAGCTGCTTCATTTCTGGAAGGTCGAGTGTAGATGAGCTTTGAAGGCTGAAAGAGACAAACAGCTGTTAGAAGGAAAAACGCCCTTCAGTCTGAGCTCAGATCTGTTGCACAGCTGCTGCAGATGATAATGGATAAATATTGGGTGTGAATGTACTTGTCAGACTGTAGGAAGACGGAGAACTAAACATGGACTCATCGATGAGTTATAGATTAGATACAGTAGTTTACAATGGCTGATCCTTGGTATGTTGACTCTGATACCGTCACACTGAAAGAAACAGAGCTGAACACACTGCAGCCTGTGAACAGTACTGAACACCAGCAGGATTCACACTTTCCTCAGCCACATTTAGTTCTTCTCAGTCTGTACATGAGTGAAAATTTAAATGTGTGAGTGTGAAACATTAAATGGTCACAGTGAAAACTGATTCTTTCCTGTTGGAGCTCAGTGAATTTTATCAACAGGTAGAACAGTATCTGTTCTCGCACCCTGGTGATGAATATCTGTGACTGCAGCTCAAATCAGCTGATTAATGTTCAGTGAAGTAAACCGGTCTGTAGAAGTTCTGTGCAGTGAGACCTCTCTTATAGAGGATCTCAGTTCAGTTTCAGGAGTCACTTTGTCCAGTTAAACTTAAGTATTTGTGACAAATGAGTTTCTACAGCTGTTATGTCAATGAGTGTGATAAATACTAAACAACATTTGGTTAAAGCAGGAAGTAAATATATCGTCAGACTGGACACAGATATAAAAGAAAACCAACCTTAACTGTCAACGAATGTATATCATGTATGAATAAGAGCTGACAGACAGAAGTAAACCAGGTCTGAGTTTTTCTCAGTTTGCAGATTGACTGTATTTTGTATTTGGAGCCAGATCACATCATGACACCATGAAGACTTTGTTTCTAAACAGCAGCAGCGGTTTCTCACCTTCCTGGTCGTCCCAGAGTTCTGCAGCAGCCGTGTTCAGAGGACTCTCGTTGTTTGGTTCTGAGAGGAAACAAGAAAAAATACTTCACGGATGGAAATACACATAACATCAGCGTTCAAACTACAAATTACAGCAAATGTTCAAACAAGCGTCCTTCGTTTTCATCCCTTGATGAACCTGAGGGTTACTTTGTCTTGAGACGCCATGACAGCAGCAGGAGTAGTGCCTGATTATGCTCAACACTAACATGAAAATCACACAGCCTCGAGAAGAAAACGCTCGTACTGTTTAAAATCCTGTGGCGTGGGGATACTGACAGAAAGATGAAGAGTAGGGAAGGCTGCGCACCACAGATGACAGAACACGGACAACATCCAGTGCTCTCAGTAACAACACAGACAACTTCCTGAGTCTTATGGCTACAGACTGGAAGCCCACAGGGCTGCTGCCTCGGCTCCAGGCTCTACACTCACGACTGTGTCGAATCCCAAGAAAAGAATATCATGGTTCAGCGTGTCACCGTGCCATCACACACTGGAGAGCAGACTCACTGCCTGTGGAAAGCACATTGCTCACCTCCCAGCAGGCTCTGGATGGATAGCAGAATTGAGCGGACGTCATAGAGCGCCGACCATTTGTCCTTCAGTATGTCCAAACAAATGAAACCTTGTTCGTCCACATTGGGATGAAAACACGGAGTGACAAACTTCACACGAGGAGCCTGATATGGATAACCAGCCGGAAACTCCAGAGACAGTCTGTATCTGAGACCATCGTACACCTGAGAGAGAGAGAGAGAGACAGGTGAGAGAGAAACAGACAGGTGAGAGAGAGAGAGAGAGAGAGAGAGAGAGAGAGAGAGAGAGAGAGAGGGAGGGAGAGAGAGAGAGACAGGCGGGTCAGAGAGAGAGACAGACGGGTCAGAGAGAGAGAGACAGACAGGTGAGAGAGAGAGAGAGAGAGAGAGACAGGCCAGAGAGAGAGAGAGACAGACAGACAGGTGAGAGAGAGACAGACAGACAGGTGAGAGAGAGACAGACAGACAGGTGAGAGAGAGACAGACAGGCCAGAGAGAGAGACAGACGGGTCAGAGAGAGAGACAGACGGGTCAGAGAGAGAGACAGACGGGTCAGAGAGAGACAGAGGCAGGCCAGAGAGAGACAGAGGCAGGCCAGAGAGAGACAGACAGGTGAGAGAGAGAGACAGACAGGTCAGAGAGAGAGAGAGACAGGTCAGAGAGAGAGAGAGACAGACAGGTGAGAGTGAGAGAGAGAGAGAGAGAGAGAGAGAGAGAGACAGAGACAGGCCAGAGACAGACAGGTGAGAGAGAGAGACAGCTGGTACCTCAGAGAGAAAGGAAAAGTCTGTTGTTTTGCTTAACCTGAGGTCGTCTGATCAGGGTCTATTTCCTCCTCAGAATGTTGTTATACAGCAACTCACCCGACGTCATCACTGACATTAATTATCAATAAATACTCGTGTCTGTGTGTGTGTGTGTGTATACGTACTGTCCCCTGAGCTCCATCGATGGTTCCGATCCATTTGAAGAGATTATCGGATTCTGGAAATGCTGAGATCCCCTTATCACCGGACATCTGTGAGAGAGTGAGAGTGAGAGAGAGTGAGAGATAGATAGATAGATAGAAAGAGGTCACATGATGTCATCATGAACGATCTCATTTACACTCAGCTGTTTCGAGACCAGGGGCTGCATGACAGAAACTTCTACATCCCTAATTCCAAAAATGTTTGGTCTCTGTGTAAAACATAAATGAAAACAGATTTCCAGCATTTACAGTCACCTCCTCCAATCACCTGTCTCCATCCTCGCTTGTGAGTGACTGAGTCTTTCCAGATATTTACAAATAATTACAAATAAATGTGCCGTTTTCAATTGAGTTTATGTCATAAAGGATGAACAGTTACACAGTCTGCTCTGTTTTATTCAGCGTAGCAACTTTTAGACACAGAGTCTGAAACACAGTGAACTTCAGTTCCAAACATTATCATTGAAGCTAAGAAGGCTATATTTAGTACAGCGCCACCAGGGGGTGGTTCTGTTAATTTAACCAGTTAAGTCAAGTATATTTTCACTTGAAGAAAGGTTTAGGGTTAATTTGGGAAAAAATACAACAGAATTTATGGGGCCCTAACTCATCTCCAAGAGGAAAAAATTTCACTTCATATTTCTCTCTCACACACCACTCACCATCAGAGTCATGAGCTCCTGCTGTAACCTGCGGACACACAGAGACACACAGTTACATCTGCTACATCTCCTAATCCACAGCTGTTTTCTGTGAATATCACTTCTTCAAACCTTCAGTCCTCAAACTTTCTGATTATTTTCAGGCTTATTTGAAGTCATTAGAGATTTTCGGTGTGGTCTCAGACCCCACTATATGTGTGTTAACCAGCAGACGTTTATAAGCTGCCGCTGCAGTGCTGATCATCATTTCATCATGACAACCTCATCTGAAAAAAATCAACACAAATCCAGGTTAATGATTGTTGGAAAAAAGGTGTTTGAGGGGATGTAATTTGAAAATGAAAATCTGATGGAGATTTGAAACAGAAAAGATGCCCTCACAGAAAAATGGGTTGAATGTAGACATAGCCAGAGTTTGGTTGACCAGCTGCTGGATATGACAGAGGTCACAGCTGAAGTCAGACACAGACTGATCCTGGTTTCTGACACAGTCTGCAGGCTGAAACATTCAGTCCATACAGTGAAACCTCCCAGCGACTGAATCATGAGATATCAGACCGTCACGAAGGTGAAACAGTGTCACTGCTGTTGGACATGTTCAATGAATGGCTCCATTGAAAGAATTCTTTTTCACATAGGAGTTTTCGGTTTGACCCGGTCTTTCGTCTGACAACAGAAACAGAAAATGTGTAAACTACAACACTAGTATATGTTGAGTTGTGCTGCATTAAAACACTGATGTGATGAGAAAGAGCAGCAGGTCTCTCATCTGGTCCAGATCACGGTTTCCATTCATCAGGGCCAGCAGACGCTGAGCTCTGGATGGGACGAGAAAGACCAACCTGGAACTACACTGAGACGGTGAACATGTTCCATCAATTACCGCGGGACAGACCGACCGGACCGGACCTGAGTCTCTCACCGTTTGGACACCGAACCTTTGGCCGCGCTGCCGCCGCTCTCACTGCCCTTCAGAGCGGCCGTGGAGGAAGCTGCTGCCGCTGCAGGGTCCATGTTCTGGGAGGCCATGAGCGCTAACGGAGGGGTCACTGCTGGAGACAGACAGAGAGGGCGTCAGTCAGACAGACAGACAGACAGACAGACAGACAGAGAGAATGTCAGACAGACAGTGAAACATCGAGACATCGAGAACGGCAGAGACACTGAGACAGAGACAGACATAAACTCCTCAGATTCTTTAAGTTCAGAAGCCTCCGCTCGTCTCGCCTTTAGCCGACAGCAGCTAAACGTTAGCAGCCGGCTGTACAGACGAACATTGAGCCGGTAAACTGAGCTGCAGTCCGGTAATAACGAGTTCAGAAAACCGTTAACCAAGGACCTTTAAGCTTCATGCTAACGACAGCAACGTTGTTAGCGTTAGCTCCGCTGGCTAACTGCACATTAGCCCTGCATTATCCTGTTTGTTGTTAAACACTGGAGAAGAAAAGCAAGCAGTCGCTGCTGATCAACACGAACACACAATCTAAACACATCCAGGTGAATAAAGCAGGTGATAAAAATACCTGTGGGACTCACCGTCTGTTGGTTTGTTAACAGTCCGATTAGCGGAACTACTGATTCAAACTGAGCAAACTCCCGCCCCCTGGTTTAAACTGACGCTTCCTCATATACACAGCCAATCAGCACCCGACTTTCAAAAACAAACCGCTGCCTGATAACCCATGAGAAGGGCGCCGCTGGAATGAAGCACGATATGATTGGCCAGAGGGGACGTCGGGAACATGACGAAACCGGCCGAACTATATTTAATGTTGACCTCACGGAGTTGAGCTTTTATTTTTATTCTATTGATTTATTGAAGTGGCCTTTATGTAGTTTTTACTGTGTAGTTACTCTTTAAAATGAATGACCTCAGATTCGTTTTTATTTAGCTGGAGAAAGTTTTGGGACACCATCCTTCTATTTCTAATAGAGAGGTCCAGTTTAAAGAGGAGCCTTGAGACCAGATCATGGGTCTGCCTGCTCAAACTGATTCCCCCCTGAATATTGACAGGTATATGGCACACTGATCCCATGCATTGAGAATCTGCTGTGGTGCTATTAAAACAACACCAAATATCTGAGGTGAATGAAATGCTGTTAGAAATAAGTTAGTTTTAAATTACTTGGTAAATCTAAAGGGACGGAACGAGAATCATCCTACTAGGAATATATGACAGACCTGCCAAGAGAAGGAAAAACAACCATTTAAAAGCTTTGGTTGGACAATAGAGAATGTAGCTGATGAAACAGGGGGAGAAGAGGGAAATTTAAAAAAGCATTTAGGATACAGGTTAGTAAACAAAGAGAGAAGTTATGATGATGATTTTGTTATAATACACAAATGCATCACAGACAGAGAGAGCAGGGACTGCAGTCATTATTCCTCAGTTCAATGTACAAAACAAGAGTTAGTAATACAATTCTACAATTTCATTTAGCAGACGCTTTTGTCCAAAGCGACGTACATCTGAGAGTAAATACAACACAAGCAAGGATCTAGTCAGGAGAAAACAACCTGGATAAGTGCCAAAAAATCAAGGTTCAAGTTAGATAGGGCCTGCCTACAGGCAGTGAGGGGGGCATACATTGCAACATACAATTAGACTAATAATCTGTCTGTGTTTACTGGGGAGCTGTCGGCCATGTTACAAGCTTTGAGTTGGACAGAAAGTGTAAAACCAGGAAAAGCTCTAACAGGATCAGATTCAAGCATTGTGTTATATAATATTAAGCACATGAAAACAGAGGCCGGACAGGACACAGTGATGGAAATAATTCAGCCAATTCACAGGATAAGTGCGGCAGGAGTAGTAGTAACATTAACATGGACTCCAGTGCATACAGGGGTGGAGGGTGACGAACTGGCCGATCAGTTCAAGTGCAGCCGACAGGTCAGAAATAGACATAATGATAAACTATAGCAGAAGTCAAAAGCATGATCAGGTTAGAAAGGGTTAAAAGATGGCAGGAAGACTGGGAGAGGAGCTGAAGGTCGACAGGTCGACGTTAGGAAAAATGAGGTACACAAGTAGATCAAAAATGGAAGAAGATATTTTTTTCAAGGATGAGATTAGGTCCCACTGGACTTCACAGCACAACACAGATCATGGGTAAACATGCAACAGGTCAGAGTGAGGTCTGTAGCATAGATGAGGCAGTGGAGCAGGAAGTGTGTTCTCCTCAGTACAAAGAGAAAGTGCAGGTTTCGATCTACACTCCAATTCAGGAGGTGGCGCCGATGCACCTAAAAGCTGTTTGCCAACCGCCAATAAAAAGAAAAAGAAGAAGGAGGAGGAGGAGGAGGAAGTGGAAGACGTGGAAGTGTTTCCGGTTGTGCTCATCCTCAGAGAAAGAAAATGAACGCGCCTCCAGCTTTCGAGTCGTTTCTGTTATTTGAAGGAGAGAAAAAAATCAGTATCACTAAAGATACTAAAGTTCCAAACGCCTGTTTGTTCACCCTGAACAAGGAGGATCACACACTGGGAAACATCATCCGAGCGTAAGAGGCTAACTGTGCTAACAAACCCGCACTCTGCTAGCAGCATGCTAACTGTGCTAACAAACATACACTCTGCTAGCAGCATGCTAACAAATACATACACTCTGCTAACAGTGTGCTAACAGGCTAACAAACAAACACACTGCTGTCAGGCTACAGACCGGAGGTCAACATTATACTAACTGTTAGTTAGCATTAGCCTAGCCCCGTTGGCTCCGCTCGGCTTGACCGATGTTTAACGAACTAAAAGAACTGAGAAGTGATTAAGACTACCTTGTTGTTTTGGTAAATGTCCTTCTGCTCAGAGCCGCTTCACGGACCTGTGAACCATGAGGTCCGACTGACTCTGGATCAGTTCGAGTGAAGCACTTCAATTTATTAAGAAAAGAAACACACAGTATCTTTGCTTTCATTATGAACTTTAATACCGTTTCGGTACCTTCAGTTCAATTCACAGAACTTTATCCCCAGGGGCAATTTCAGACTTTCTGATCCTGGGTCTGTTTATGCTGGATTTCCCCTTCTGTATGAACTTAAAAAAACCTTTCTAACCAGGTGTGTGTGTGTGTGTGTGTGTGTGTTTCAGCCAGCTGTTGAAGGATCCTCAGGTTCTGTTCGCTGGTTATAAAGTTCCTCATCCTCTGGAACACAAGATCGTCATCAGAGTGCAGACCACACCTGACTACAGCCCACAGGTAAAACACAGCGAGAGAGACCGACACACACACACACATTGTTTTGACAGGGAGTGACATCATGTTCCTGATGACATGTTTTGTTGACAGGAAGCATTTACGAATGCCATCACTGACCTCATCAGCGAGCTCTCTCTGCTGGAGGAACGCTTCAGAGTTGCCATTAAGGACAAACAGGAAGGGATTGAGTGATGCCCCATTCCTGATGATGTCACGTCCTCTTTGTGGCGGTTCAGATTGTCTTTATACTGTTTCTGTTTGATTATTGTTTTATTTTTATAAATAAAGTGTGATGTCACACAGGGACTCTTTTTGATGTCACTGTTGATCAGAAGAATTTGAAGGTGGAAGATATGAAGATTCGGCTACATTGATATTAGTACTATCTTGTGTGTAGAATTAGATTTCAGTGGCGGATTCTTTCCAACTCGTGTGATCCAAACATTTCCAATAACTCCAAAGTGCTGTAAAGTCCACAGTCAAAATTTATTGAAAAAAGAGATGGAATAATTTCCAAAATTCATATTGTATATATATCAATTCATATTTGTTGGTGTTAAGTCTTTCAGAAACAACATTTTCACTGCGGTCAAAGAAAACCTGTTCTCCTGCCTGCTGTACACAAACAGAGGCACAAATCTGTATTCAACTAACAGCACCATAAATTACATTTATATAACCACAGTAACAAAAATCTGCCAGCTCCAACACTAGTCAAGTCAATAATTCTGGTCCAGATCAGAGACACCAAAACTCAAACACCTGATAGGCCAGAGGTTTAGATCATGTGACAGACAGACAGTCATCTGATTGGTCAGTGCTTTGAAGTTTAAATTGTTCAGCACAAACTTTGGTGTAACTTGGTTTTTGAGTGATATTCAGCTTCAGTTGATGAACGGAGGGTGAAAAACAGTAAAAATGAAAACAGAAGCAACCAATGAGAGCAGAGCCTGGTGGTCACATGATCAGAGGTCATGAAATGTGTGGGAGAGGGGTCAGAGGTCAGCATCTCTCTGTGCCTCCATGGCTCTCTGCATCTTCTCTACCATCCACAGAGGAACTGAGAAGGGCTTCAATTCATCCAGCCGAACGTCAGGAGAGTCCCTACACACACACACACACACACATACATACATACACAAGCATTGCTGTTACCATGGTAACCACAGACTGACAAACCTGTGTAGCTGGGAAGCAAGGAGACAAACAGGGTGGTGTTACACTTACTTGTACTCGTCACTGCGAGACAAATCCTGGATGTCCTCCTCGATCAGCAGGTAGGCCTGAACACACACACACACAGATGAGGGAGATCTCTTTGTAACAATCACAAGTCATTTATTAATCTGTTATAACTGCAGTGATGAATCAATGTAGTGACAGTGAAGATGTGGGGGATTAAAAAGTTAAACACCAGATGTTGGATTCTGTAGCTTGTTTTCAGGATGGATACTATATTTATCCAAAGAGCTTGTTCACAAAGGTTTGCCTGAATTTAATTACTGTGAAGATGCCAGGTTCGATTCTGAGTTGTATTTTCTGAATCTTGATTGATTTGACATCATCTGAAGAACAACCACTGACTGACTGCTGCTGGATAAGGTTTGGTGAGGGTCACCTTAAAGGCTCGTCTGTGTGGAAACGTGATGTACCCTCAATGGGGATCAATGCTCACACATGCTAACTGCTAACCACAAAGACACTATGGGATACATAACGTTTTACAACGCTAACCATGTGTTATTATTGTTACCATGATGATAAAAGGCAACTGACTTTGTCCTTTCCTGCACATCCCAAACTCATAATATCACGTAAAACGTTTCTCAGCAAATTTTATTTTGAAAGTTTAACCAGATGTTGTGTATTTAGTATTGCCCTGCAAATAAACAGGCACTCGAGGGCGACATAGAGCGTCACAGTTTGAGGCCGTGGGCCAACGACCATCCGTTGCCCAAACAGATGATCCCCTCCAGGTGTATAAAAAACTGAAGTATCAGAAGTACTTTAGTAGTAGATGGTGTTAAACTGTGTTAACATGGACTGTAAAAAACAAACATGCAAAGGTAACACAATCCACACATTCAACAATCTGTAAATTACTGCCAACACACGGGACAAATATTTCTCTGTGCAATCAGAGGCAAATGCTGTCAGATGTTTGAACTTGAAGTTGACGTACTGGATTTGTGTAAAACAACAGCAAAACTGTCATGTGTTTGTTCAGATCAGCTGGTTTGTTAGTGGACTGAATGATGCGCTTCAGAGCCGACGACGGGGAAATTTACAACATCAGTGAGTCAAAGAAGTGTTTGCTCACCATCTTCCCTCCTGTCGCTCTCATGTGGTGTCTCTCTGCCAACCACTGCTTATCCTTCGCATCTGCTGCATACTGACACACACACACACACACACACACACACACACACACACACACACACACACACACAGTAAATACAACTGATGTCGCTGGATCCTTGTTTTTTCGGTCTGAAGGTCATACAATAATGAGCTGCTTTAAAAGAGCAGGACATCTAACGAAAGGCACCGTCACTTCATCATGTGTTTGTGTGCACTCAGACCTGAGTTTCAGTTCACAGAGTCAAACTGAAAATGAACTGTGAGTTGATCAGCTGATCATCCAAACACAAACATGCACCCTCTGTGTGTGTGTGTGTGCTTACCTTAAACAGATCAGCGTGTTTGATGTAGATTCGTCCTCTGGTCCCGCCCATCCCCAGCGCCCTGCAGTGACATCACAGCAACACATGATGACTTCCTGTTCGGCTGGCTGACATGTGTTATCACAACATTGATAAAGTTTTTAAAATAAGATCCCAGACTGAGAAGCCACCTGATGTTTACTCAGATGTTTCAGTTCCCTTTTGTTCAGACACATTTCAAGGACAAATTCTTTCAGAATTAAGGGCCAATAAATTCCATTATTTTCCATTACTTTATGTAAATTTGGAGCCAGAGCCTTCAGTTATCAAGCTGCTCTCCTGTGAATTCAGATCCCAGTCTGGGTTCAGGAGGCAGAGTTGGCTTCAAACCTTCCTCTGTGACAGAGCTGAAAGTCAGGGTTGGTCCAGGTGAGCCCTGAGCCGTCCCTTAGTTATGCTGCTATAGGCCTAGACAGCTGGGGGACTTCCCATGATGCACTGAGCTTCACTCTCCTTCTCTCTCTCCTCCACCTGTTTCCATTCATAACCCATCAATGCATCGTACTAATGCAGCTTCTTCCCTCTCTCCTAGTTCTGTGTCCTCTCTCCTGTTGCTTTCTGCAGGTTCATGTGTTACTGGAGCTGCAGAGTCTGTATCTGAGACTGACACCACCTACTGACCACATGTCTCTGTTTAACACAGCTTTTATAATTATTATTAGTTTTGTGGATTGTAGTGCTGCATGCTCTTCCCCCCTCCTGCCCCGTCTCTCTCTCTCTCTCTCTGGTTCTGTTCGAGGCTTCTGCCTGATAAAAGGAGGTTTCTCCTCTCAGCTGTCTCCACGTTCTTGCTCATGATGGGAACTGTTGGGTCTCTGTAAGTAAGAATTCAGTTTGGACTTGCTCTGCATGAAAAGTGCCTTGAGGTAACTTGTATTGTGATTTGGTGCTATAAAGTTGAATGTGACAATTGAATGTTTCCATGTTGTTTATATGATGTCGACTCACTTGTTGGCTCTGGAGCCAAGAACAAATGTACTACTGTCGCTGAGTCTGGACGGATCCCACTGAAAACACCACACACACACACACACACACACACACACACACACACACACACACACACACACACACACAGAGTTACTTTCTGATGATTGACAGATTGCATTAGGAGTGATTTCTTAATGAGATGACTAACTGATTGTGACTCATGTTAGACTATGCTTTGTTTCATATTTGTAAAATTCAGATCTGTGTTGACAGGCTTCATCTGTTAAACTGTGTTCTGCAGGTTTGTACCTGTCACAATTTGAGGTACAGGTGTGTGAATACTCAGACTCTGTGTGGTCAGATTTACACACACAGTGGACAGTTAGCTGCTAGCTAGCAGATTCCAGCTGGACCACAGGCTTCAAACAATATTCAACATCTCATATATTAATCTCTTTAAACCTGAGGATGAGGAGGCTAAAAGGTGCAACTCCACAAGGTTAGCATGATGCCAGCCCTGAAGAAACGCAGAACAGACTTACACTTACATGCACAAGCTGACAAAATATTATGGGTATTAAACAGACCTGTGTGATTAATAATACATGAGTTGCTTATGTAAATTTGTAAAGACTTTTTTAGCTTGTTATTGTTGTTCATTTTTTTACTATTTAACTGGTCAATTAGTTGTAGCTGCACCACCTGCCTGATGAAGACACCTCAGTCAAGGTAAGTTTGTGTGAACTGCTCCTCTAACTGATGACTCACCTTTGGGCCTTCTCTCTTGATGGGATCAGATTTGAGCTTCACTCTGAGGACAGAACAGTCACAGTTTTGTCAGGTTTTTTAATCCACCTCAATACTGACGATAATGTCACCTGTTATCTGTCAGATACTCACTGAGTGGAGAAGGTGTGTGGTCGGTCAGAGGAGATGGCCGCTGCACCTGGACGGGTCCGTCTCTGAAGGTATACAATGTTAAAGATACAATTAATGTCACAAGTTACACACCTGTCATCTGGCACTGTTCACACCCTCAGTGTCGCTAACATCCCACAGTTTGCAGCCATGTTCCTTCCTCAGGCTTCGAATAAATAAGAAAACTCTGGATGTTGTCACCTGAACATGGTCACCTGACTGCCTAGCAAACACCCGTGAGGTCAATGCGACAGTACCTTTTTGAGGAGGGGGCTTCCTCTCTGACTGTAGTCTTCATCCGCAGGTCTGGACCTCTGACAGGGCACAAAGGACCAAATCAGAACTGGACCAGGTCACAAAATGTTCCCAATGTTCTTATTGGTCTGTTCCTACCTTGATGGCGACCTCAGACCCCGCCCTCTTCACCTCCCCCTCTGGAAACAGCTGTTTGGCCTGTTGATGACATCAGAGGAAACTATGGTAACCACACAGAGAAACAGACAGCTGAGGTCAAAGGCCATGAGGTCAGAACCCTGTAAAACACTGCAGCCAGTCATGACACCTGGTGTGATGTCACAGATACAGGTGACTTCAGTCGATTGTTGTCTTTGTTTAGACTGTTTGATATAACATTCGTTAACATTCTGCTTCCTACATCCTCAGTCAGTATGTTCTGCATGCTGCCCACGAAATGACCCATGAAGCATCTATCACCAGCAGACTGTTTACTCTGAAGTAGACTCAAGCAAGTCGGTCATGTGATTCCCAAACAGGCGTTGTTTGGATAAACTGATGACATACTGGGAATCTAAACAGTTAAATGTTATGTTAATAAAGTGACATATTAACAGTTTTTAGCCTGACTTAAAATCTCCAACATTAGACAGCCTGAAGACACGCAATGCATTGTGGGGAGTCTGTCCAGCTACACACTCCAAATACTGTCCAGGTAAAATGTTCTACATACTTAATTTAACATCATGCTCAGTATGAACAGTAGGTTCGTCTGCGATTCTGAGCACAGCCGTAGTGCGTGGGAGAACATCACAGACCCACATTGAGTTCAGGTGACCACACATGACCAGCAGGGCCAGATGTCAGACAACAACAGGAAGTGTTCTCACATGTTCCAGCACGTTCCTGCACGCTTCTCTGATCAGGTGATCGGTCTGAACGTCGTCACCAACGTTCTCCTTCACGTTCTCCGCCGCCTTCTCAAAGAACTGCAACAAAAAAAGCACATGAGAACGTGAAAGCACCTGTTCTCACCTGCTCACAGAGGTTCTTGTCCCTTGTATATAAAAAAACAGCCCTCCCCACTGTGACCTCTGACCTTCTGGTACTTCCTGAACACAGCCATGATGTCATCGTTGAAGCTGGGCTGAAGCACCGCCCTCAGCAGGTCCATGGACACCTGAGGATCAGTGTAGCTACGCACACGCACGCACGCACGCACGCACACACACACACACACACACATAATTAGACCCAGCTAAACCACATAAAACAAAGTGTTTCCTGTCACTCATCTCACAGAACAGACAAACTGACATTTGATCAAATGATCTATGTATCAATACATGTAAGCTTCTCTGCAGGACATTAAGTGTCAAACTGTGTTTCAAACATCACCATGGTGTTTTATCCATCATCAGTCTCTCGGTGGCAGTGACCAGAACGAACCTGCTGCAGGACTATAAACCAGAGTAAACCAGTGCTTACCTGACCGTCATGTGTGAGCGGCGTCCTCGTCTGTGAATCTGCCTGTGTTTGATCATCAGGTTCCACGGCTTACACACACACACACACACACACACACACACACACACACACACACCATGACAGGATGAACTGACCAGTTAAAGAAGAACTAGTTCATTTCAGGTCTATGTGATTTTAAGTCAGGTCTGAACATGAGCTGATTTCTGACAGATTTACATCACAAGTGACAGAAGATTATAAAAATATATTTTAAATTTGTGTTAATGAAATTCAAGCCCTTTTCATTCCTTAGAGTTCTGAATTAAAAACCTTAAAGTTTAAAAAGCTCAGATGCCTTTGGGAAAAATCCTCTGCACCGTTTACAGTTAATGGAGAAAAAAATCAATAGATTATTCAATTAAACTATATTGACTGATTGTAGCCATGACGTCATTTGAACGACACTTTATCACATATTTAAATTAACAGAGCTGGCGGCACTATAATGCAACAGTATTAGACTGATGCCGAATGAACAAGCTGATGTAAGTTCAGAGGAGCAGCTAGCGGAGCTAACCGTTAGCCGCAGTTATCTGGATCATACCGGACTCTGCTCGGCCTGCTCCGGCCCGTCCTGCTCCAGCCAATCCCGGCCTCCCTCACTGCGGTGTGCTCCCATGGTGGAGTCGGTACTGACCCGGTTCGGTCCGGGTCCAGCCGTGCTAACTCTGCTAGGCTAGGCTAACAGCAGCTAAAGCTAACAGCGGCAGCCGACGGTGTTTGATCTTCGAAACGGAAGTTTGAAAGCACAGCTACCGGTCTGTTACCGTGAGTCACCGCGCTGACCGACAGGCTGAAGTTTCCTGATAAACTGATAAGGTATCAATAATCGATCATGACTGACGGTAACCTCTTTCCGGGAAGTTAAACTGTGGTTTCTTCCGCTCATAGCACCAGCAACAGCGCTTCCGGTCATTTGCTTCAGAATAAAAGCGCCATTTCCAGAAATAAAAAAAATAAAAATAAATAATTTAATATTTTTGGCGAATATCAAATACGTTGAGCTTTTGTCCGGGAGTTGATTCATTGTTTGCTAGAAATGAGGAGGAACAAGAGCCTGAATACAAGAATATAATCATGAATTCGCATCTGAAAATGAAGAAATTAGTTTTATATTAAGTTTTCAAAGCTACCCAAAAAACTGCGTTTGACAAAAGGTTTTCTCCCAGTTATACAGGAGACACAATTTAACGCATCTCCATAAAGTGGTTGTTTTTTAAATACCTTCAAACATCCACATCAAGGTATGAAACTGCCTTTAATCTGAAGAGAACTTTTTTTTTATTTTCATTCTTTTTATTATTCCACGTCTTCACTGTTACACAGACCTGGTTGTTTTTTCCAGAACACTTTTCATGATTAGACACCAATGATTTAATTTTGTCTTTTCATGATTTACTTTGAGCATCTGTTATGTGTTTATTTAATGGCTGGTTCATCCTACTTTATTGTAAATATGCCTCATTTAATGATGCACACATTCATTATTTGTTGTCATTTAAAGAGTCTGTATCTTACAACCTCAATTCCAATTGGGATGATGTGTAAAATGTTGTGAAAATCAGATATTGATGGTTTGCAAATTCATTTCATTGAAAATAGTGCAAAGACTGAAACAAATGCTTCAAAAATCTTAGTGCTCTATGAAAAGTAGAGGCTCATTTTAAATTTCATACCAGTAACACATTCCAAAACAATTTTGCAACAGGGACGACAAAAAAACACTGGAAAAGTAAAGTTGTAATGCTAAAAAAGAAAAAAAAAAACAGCTGGAGGAAGATCTGCCAACTAATTAGGTTAATTAGACAACAGGTTAGTAACATGACTGGGTATAAAAACCGCATCTGAGAGTCTGACTCACTCAGAAGTTAAGATGGGAGGGGTTCACCCCCTGTGAGAATGTGTGAGCAAATAGTTCAACAACCTCACTGTAAATTTACAAAGAATCTGGAGAAATCTCTTTACAAAAGCATCAAGGCCCAAACCAACAGTGGACGGTTGTGGTCTTCATGGACAGACATGACTCCGTAGTGGAAATCATTGCATGAGCTCAGAGTCACTTCCACAGATTATTTCCTGTGATCACAGTTTGTCGCTGCTTCCACAAATGCAGGTTAAAACTGTGCCATGTAAAGAGGAAATCACATACAAGTATGATCCGGAAATGGTGACGACTTCTCTGGACCCGAGCCCATTTAAGATGGACTGAGGTCAACTGGAAAACTGAATCAAAATTTGACATTCTTTTTGGAAATCATGGACGCTGTGTCCTCCACTCTAAAGAGGGGAGGGGCCGCCCGGATCAGCACACAGTTCAATAAGTGTCCATGGCATGGGGAACTCACACATCTGGGAAGGCACCATTAATGCTGAACAATACAAACAGCTTTTGGAGCTGACCTGTCACCCACTGAAAACATTGGGTCCATCATGAAATAAGAAACATGACAAAGGAGCTGAAGTGTTGAGCAGCTGAAATCCTATTTCAGGCCAGAATGGGACAATATTTCACTTTTAAAAGAAACTGGTCTCCTCACCTAACATTCACAGAGTGCCGTTAAAAGAAGAGGAGATGTAACACAACTTTTTAGAAACGTGTTGCTGGCATTGAACTTAAAATGAGCATATACTTTTCATGAAAGAATAACATTTTTCAGTTTCAACATTTAATATGTTGTCTTTGCATAATTATCAAGTATAAATGATTCGCAAACCATCAAAATATGTTTTTAACATTTCACACAGCGTCCTGTTTTACAATCGGGGTAGATGATCTGAACGATCGTGGAACATCTGGAGAACATTCCTTCAAGTTTTTATTCAGTCTGTTACATTTTCTTAAAATGTTCTTGTAACCAGTTTTATTACATACCTTTAAAACAGTGTGTTCTTGATTTAATTCAAGTGCATTAAGGATTAAAAATCAGAACCCACAGTATATTTTGTTTTTTATATATTTTTGTTCAGTATGCTGAATGTTCTTGCTTTTATGCTTTGGTGCATATGATTTCATTTCCTACGATGAAGTTGTTTTTTCTTCAGTTGAAGATTCTGAAACCTGCTCAGAGATTCTGTTGTTGTCTCCTGAAGAACACAGGATGTCAGAGAGACGAGCTGGACTGTGTGAACTGGGTTGGATATATTTTTACTGGGAGAGTGAGGCTGCCGTTTGTCTGCAGGCAGGATGAAGGACAGACTGTATTTACATTCTCCAGCTGTGAGGACCCCACAAACATGGCCGAGTCTTTATCGCTGTACAGCGTCACACTCCTTTATATTTACAACCAGACGTTTGACATTTGCCATGAAAAGATCTTGTTCGTTCTACTTTCACAAAACTGATGTTTTCCCCATCGACCTTCTTCATCTAAAGAAACTAAACAAGCTGCTGCTTTGAATGAAAACTTAGTAAAGACCAAATAACTGGAGGCCTTCAGTCATAATCATCTCTTCATTAGAGCTGAAAGATCTGCTAACTAAGAAAATCACACAAAAAGATGTAACTTTGACTGTTTTCAAGTCATTACATCGTTTTTTGTAACGATGAGACAAAAATCTGGATGTTATAAAGATCTCATACTTAAGAGATCTCCCTGTATCTCAGATGAAAATTAGAGAAAATTCTTACAACTCTAACCATTTTTATCTTTATCTCAAGCCTCATCGAGTAATTGACATAATTAAGTAATTATGACACAAAAGTCATAACTACAAGAAAATTGTCCTGAGATCTTTTCTCAATATGAATAAAGTCCAGTTATTTATGAAATTAGGAGGTAAAAACCTCCTAATTTTGAGATAAATATTTAGCAAATTATAAGTTTTCTTGTAATTCTAATTATGTTATAATCTGTTTACCTGAAATAAAAGAAGTTATTTCAGTATTTAAAAGCTATAAATATCAAAAATGAGAAAAAGAATTAAAAGAAATGCTTTCCTGTAATTATGAGGAAACTGTCAAGTCGGAGATCTTTTGTCAAAATTTAAGAAGTTGTCAGATTTTTATCTCAACATTACAAGAACTTTTCTTTGTATCAGATGCAGATCTATATTTACAACAGAACATCTCCAATTTGTTTTCTTTGGTCAGTGTTATGTTGTTACAGCAAGAAATGTTAAAGGAACAGTCCAACTTTAGCCTAGCTTAGCATGACGACTGGAAGCAGGGGAAAATGCTAGCTTAGCTCCATCAAAAGGGGAAAAAAACCCATCTTCTAACACCTGCAGATTTACAGTGAACTCCAGATCCGTACATGTTGACTGCTCCTTTAAAACAAACAGTTAACATAAAAATGGTGAAAAAACTTTGTGTGTGATTTTTTTGTGACGCAGCGACGCCGAAGACTCGGCCTGAAAAACACATTCGGGAATACGAACATCAGTTAGAGTCCAAAAGGTTTCATGCACAACAAAAAAGAAACCCAAAAAAATCATAAAAAACAAAAGCAAACAGATCACTGACAGAAACAGCTGAGGATTATAAAAATAATGTGGAGAAGGATTCTGCTGGTTAGACGTCAGCATGACTGATGCATACACACTTCTACTTTTACATACAAGATATAGATTTTCTTAATAACACTTTGGTTTAGTTTAAAACAAACTATCATGAGCTGTATAATACAGAAAACACATCTCCATCTTTTTAAAATGTTAAATTAAATCAATAAAAAAAGAGCAATTCAATTTGTTTTTCAATCAATTGAGCAGAAGATGAGGAAAATAACATCAACAGACTTCATATCAGTTTAACTGTACAGTATCTACACAGCTGCTGGTGTCCACTGGTGTCTGAAGTGTGAGGAGCTGCTGGTTCCTTCAGGGTTCTTTAATAATTCATATTAAGATTTCTTTGTATGATACGGGGGCCACTGACAAAAATAAAAACATAAAATGACAAGAAACGAAATGTCGTTATTAATAGTCATGATTTTACAAGTAAAAGGCGCACTATGACAAGAACAGTTGAATGATGAGGAAAAAAGAATATCTCAGAGAACATTTATATTTATTAAATATTCATATTGTAATATTTTTGTAAAAAGAAAAAGTCATAATTTAGAATGAAACTGAAGATAATAGAAGAAAAGTCTTCTTAGAACAAAGTCGTATTAGAAGAAACAGAAAAGGCCTGATTAAACCAGGTTCTGTCTGTTCGAACTGGAACCAGGAACCCTGAAAGAACTCCTCACACTTCACAACTTGACTGAACATGGAGGATCATCTCCAACAGCGCCACCTGCTGCCTAACACACGTTAAAACACCTCAGTGATGGAGGGTCTGTCCCGCCTCTGCTCTGACCTCCGCCACCAAGTTCCACTTCTGACTCTGCCTCCTGCCACCAATAAATATGACCTAATGTGGAGGCTGAATGCTCAGTTTCCCACAACCCACCGGGACTGAGCAGGCTGATCCTCTGATGGACGTGCACTGATTGGCCAGGTTGTCATGAGGAGGCGGGGCCTGGAGCGGGATGCTGCTAATCAAAGAAAGTCCAATAGAAACAATAGCTGCCTTGTCAATCAATCACCAAGCCCTGAAGGTGTGGGGACCAATCAGAAGCCCCTCAGTGACCTTGAGGAACAGTGACATCACAGATGACATCACAGGTGAATGATAGGTATTTATTGCTGGAGCTCCAACATGTCGCTGAATAACAACACCTTCTGTTGGCTGTGGAGCTTGTTGCTGTGCAACGGGAGCTGTGACCAATCAGAAGAGCTGAAGTGAGGGGGGACGAACCAGATCGAGGAGACACAATAAAAGGCAACAGAAAGAATGGACTCATGTTGCAGGGGGATACTCTGGCCCCGCCCCTGCAGGCGGCAGCAGAGCATTGTGGGTATGTGTACAGTAGCTGAGGGAGTGCTACAGGTGCTGGTGAGGGACTATCGGCACAGATGACAACGAACAGAACAAACTAATGCAGGTGAAGGGGTGTGGTTACGCTATAAGCCCTGCCCATCCTACAGAGCGGCCATCTTGTCTCGAGGACTGCTGCTACTGCTGCTGCTGCTGCTGCTGCTGTTGTTATTGTTGTTGTCATGGCCACCAGGTGACATCACGGCACTCTGCGGCCGTTCAGCGGACTTGGGGCCGGAGTCTCTGTCTCCAGGAGTGATGTGGGCGGGGCCAGGAGAGGACAGGGAGGAGGGGTGGGAGGGGGAAGGGCGGTACGCTGCCATCAGCTCAGCCAGGCGCTCTGGAGTTGGAGCCCACTTTGCAAAACCAGCATCGTTCTGAAGAAAGAGTACTGCAGTACCATGTACCGCCCGGTAGTACATCTCATCTCTGAAAATACACACAGATATAGTGCGGTATCAGTGCAGTGCAGGGTAGTATCAGTGTAGTACAGTGCAGTATCAGAACAGCATCGGTACCTCTTGCAGATATGTTGGCTCCCGGAGCGGTACTCATGCTCGTAGGCCGGGACGCTCAGCTGGTGACGGAGGAATCGACTTGCCTCCATGCGGGTCAGAGCCGGGGTCACAGGGTCACGCCACTCAGGGACAAAGACGATGAAGGACAGAGGCTCAGAGGACTGATCCAGCAGCTCCTGACAGACACACACAGACTTCAGTATGTTCACCTATATAAACAATACAGACCAGAACAGCCTGCTATAGACTCCCACAGTCCCGTTTAGACCAGTATGGCCTGGTTTAGAAGTGTACGTGTATAAAAGAGGATGACCGACTGATTGTGATCAGCTGGAGGCTGAAATGTTGACAAGTTACGCCAGCTAATTAAGAGGAAACGTGTAAAGTACTGTAACTGGTGCCGAAGTGGGTCTGTACCACCAGGTTGGTGTGGAACAACCAGGTTAGCCGGCTAGCTCAATGAGCATGTTTCATCATTCAGACCCGCCCTCGCTCCACCTCTTTCTCTTTGTCCATATTTAGATTGACCGGAGAGAGGCAATGTCACCACTGCCAAGCTGGCAGCTGCCTAGCTGCGATGGGCATCAAAATTGCTCCTCAGAAATCTAAAGATGTCACAGAGGCTATGTCATGTTTTATACAGTCTATGGATGAAAGTTGATACAAACTGGTGAAAGCCAACATAGATAAGATAAGATATCCCTTTGATCGTCCCTCAGAGGGGAAATTCACACTGTCCAGCAGCAAAGACAATAGAGCAGTTAAACAGGGCAGACGGACTAATATTAACAGATTACCAAATTTAAATGAAATATATGAAAATGTGACCAAGTATTTACACTATGAACAGGAATGCACTATGGACAGGAGAATTCAATATGAAATATATTAAATATGCAATATTGCACATGGAAATGAAGACATATCGCACAGTGACTGACAGACTAGAGCAGCCTGGCACAGCACAAACCAATGGAGGCCAGTATGGTACAAACCAGTCCACAACACAGACTGACCTCAAAGTGGGTCACCATGGCGTCCATCAGTTCTTCACAGAACGGAGGGTTGGCTTCAAAGGAGCCACTGACTGGACAGAAAGACAGGAACGGTCTGAAAAACAAAACAAAAACAAAAACAAACCAACAACGACACACACACACACACACACACACACACACACACACACACACACACACACACACACACACACTCTGTTAACAATACAGCAATGCTTACTTGTACTAGCAAATACAGTAATACTACATACTCGGGACTGATTTTGCCACTATGTAACAGCATGATAATAACATACTGTAGTTTGTTCTGATGACAAATATTTGTGGAGAAACATACAGCCTGTCTGTTCAGTGTCTGTTGTGATGCTACCACTGTGGGGAGCCGAAGTCATAAGTCCAAAGTATAAATCCATTAATGTAAATACAATCATTCTATGATTTTTGCTACATATAACAGCAACATACACACTAACTTTAATCATCTATACCAGCTGTGTGTGTCTATAACCTCACAAGTAAACACAGACGGACAGATCTGTCACACAGTCTGCAAGGTGTTCAACACCTGTCTCACCCTCTGGATCCAAAGAAGCCATCGATGTCGGGGAAGGCGGAGCTGAACTGTTTGAAGTAGCAGTTGAGCGGCGAAGCGAAACACTCAAAGGAAACTCCAAACTGTCGGTTTAACGCCTCAAAAACCGACACAGGCAGCGCCCCCTGCAGGCCTGTCCCCTCGTTAGCCCCGCTGCCAAACATCACCTGGACACACACACACACACACACACACACACACACACACACACACACACACACACACACACACACACACACACACCATTAACTCATTACCAAACAGATAGGTAAGATCAGGTCAACAATGATTGGTTAAAAGAAGCTGACCTGGTATCTCTTGAGGAGGCACCAGACTCTGGACAGGAACTTCTCAAAGCGAGGGTCGTCTATACAGCTGTACCTGTACAACAACTCCTGGACACACACAGTCAGACATAAACAGAGAGAGATGTACTTCAATTTAAAAGAATGTCACCCTCTGCTGGTGGACATCAGTCTCCCTGCTGGACATACTGTGAATTTTTGAATAATCTGCACGGCCTCGTTGGCTTCATTCTCTGCTATTTGTCTCCTCACGTTTCACACTTCTGTTACTGCCACAAATCCCAAACTTGGATTCATGTATTTGTATTTGATGTTTGATCACTTTTGGTCTGTCTGATCCTGCTTTGGCTACAACTGATCCAGTTTCTGCAAAGTGCTTTACAGCACTGTCCCACTGGAAACCTTTAATGTGGCCATGATTTGAGCCTGAAAAATCTCCTCTTTGCTCAGAATAACAATCTGACTTCTGAGTCACTCAGTTGTGATGTTAACTTCTAATGAGTCCATCAAATCCACCTTTTCAATGTAGTCTCAGACTTTTGTTTTTTTCTTTTTATATATATTGTTTAGCATTGTTGGAGAAAGCATTAAGAAGCAGAAGCAGTACAACTTGGTTGTTTTATCTTAGTACTACAAGTACTTCTGACAATCTCAACAGTAGTACAAACGTCACTGGTACCAATCAATACCAACCAGTTTGCTGAAGTGACCTCTGTTGACTTTGACCATCTCTCCTCTGAAACGTAAACAGGCGACGTCGTTCTCAAAGTGAAGTTCGACTCGAGGAAGGGGGGGTGAGGGGAGCGCCAGACGCACCGGGTAACAGTAGACCAATCGGGACTGCTGAGGGGATGCACACGCCTCTGAACACACAGGGAGCACATGATACACACATCAACAACACACACACAGGACAAAAGACTGCCTGTGGGGTTGGTCCTGCAGCGGGTCCAGGTATGTGTACCTGTCGGGGGGTCTTGCAGCAGACTCAGGTGTGTCTGTCTCAGGCGGCGGCTGTACTCTGCAGACAGCTGGTAAATCTTCGAACAGATTCCTTCCACAGAGTCTTTGGCGACAGCGGTGACGTGAGGTCCACACTGCTGTCTCAGGTGCTCCAGTCGGTCCTACACACACACACACACACACACCACCAGGGATGAAAACGTTCTGGACCACATTAAAGTACATCTATTGCTCTGTGCCCAATGCAGGTCTGGAGCTCTGATCAGTGTCTGCTTAATCGTCTATTGACTTATAGGGCGAAACTGAATTTCTCTGCAGTTCTCCTCCCTGCTGAAAACAGCATGGACAAAGCTCTGCTTCCTTGAACTGAATCATCTGATGATCTGCTACAACCTCTTTCAGTCCATCTCCATGGCCTCTCTCCATTGACCACAGAGGCTGCAGCCCTTCTGTCCTCCTGATAGCGGTCTGTTGCTGCAGGAGTCCCCCGGTCCATCAAAACTGAAATGACTCCTCCCTCAGCTTGACACTCTCCACCGGCAGGCTCTTTGGTTGCTGCCACAAGCACCAATGACCTACTGGCCACAACTCCAAGCCAACAGAAATGTTCAATATAGCCCAGTCAGAATCTTCCCAGCCATGCCAGGTGTTGCAGACAGGGGCCTTAGACTAATTAAGCCTCATTAAACGTTTGTGTTTACCCTGTCCTTCCAGCAGCTGACCGTTGCTCCTGTCTTTACCTGACTGATAAACTGCCGCAGCTCTGAAGACACAACCACAAAGTCTATGGTTGATCTTTGAGCTAAGACCTATCTCTGAAATCAGGTATACTCATGAACCACCTTCCACTTGAACAGTGTTCGTTACGAATGATTCATTAAACAGCTGCGACTAAACATCTTTAGGAGAATGCACACATTAAAAAACATAGGAGGTCAAAGGTCAGAGGTTACCATATAGTCCTCCTTGCTGGCAGAGTGATCTCGGCGCAGCCAGCTCATGGTGTCTTCAGCATTCCACTTCACCACCTTTCTGCTCTCTGGACTCGCATTCCTGCACAAATTTGACATCAAAACTTAGAGCTCCTTCAGCATCACCCTGCCCACCCTCTGATAATCCCAGCAGGATGAAACTCTGATTGTTCTGTTGAGACCTACCTGGAGTCAATCATCTTCTTAGCAGCTTCAGCGTATTTAAACAGCAGCTTCCGGGCTTCTTCTTTGTACTTTATACGCGACAGCCTGAGACAAACACAGATATCAGTATAAAATCCAAAAACAAAAAGAGATTATAATCAACACATTAACTTATTGATATGGTCTAGTCCAAGTTTAAGGTGAAACATTCTGAATACAGAAATTGGAATTCATCAAGTTTGAAGTGATCAGAGTGAGCCAGTCTTTCAGAGAGTCAGACAGACAGGTACAGTACCTGATAGGAATGTCGTTCATCACCTCTCTGAACATAGATGGGGAGATGACGGGGTCACAGTCACTCGGCAGTAAGGGGTCATGGCCTTTGTCAATCACTTTCCTCTCCAATAGCCAACGATTGAACGACTCCCGAGGCGGATCAATACCTGAACCGAAGGCAGACAGTTACATTTATAACTACTATTAAATGAATTCTTGTTCATCTCCACAGACAGTACATAAAGCTCTTTCAGATAGAAAGAGGGGAAATGTACGATGTGATGCATGTCCAGTTTATCAACAGTGAATCATTCATTCAGGTGTGATGGTACCTTCTCTCTGGTGGCACAGTTCATGGTAGTGTTGCCTAAGTTTGGTGACCAGCTGAGCTCTCTGCAACTCTATTTCTGGGTGGGGGGGCAAGTGGTTGGCAGGAGGGCGCTCTCTGATCACAGCATTGGTCTGGACGTCCAGGTCCCAGTAGATACTAAAAACAAGGAATGTCAATCATATTTGTATAGCCCCTTTGACCAACAAGGGGTTGGTGTTGGCGACGTCAGTACTCACACAGCTGGCCTGTATGGGGCGGGGGTGGGACTGGGAGTAGTGGGAGTGGCCGACTGGGCCTGTTTGTCCTCAGCAGCGGTGCTCCAAGGTTTGACCCCAGGTGTGCTGGGAGAGATGGGCGTGGTGGGCTCCACCTGGCAAGAACAGACGGAAAAACATTACCAGAACACACAAAAAGAGAACTCAGTTTCACACAATTCACTGTACACCACCCACAAGTTTAACTGTCAACTCTGAAGTCAAACGTTGATCACATGACAGGTGCAGGTGGGCAGTTTTTACCTTAGCTCGTTTGAAGCTGTTAGGCCCTGCTCCCTGCTCCTCCGAGCCCCTCCTCTTCCTCTGGCCATTACCAAGGTTACTGTCTCCACCTTCTGCTGGAGCTGCATTCAGACCTAAAGGATCAGACTGCAGACAGAAACATAGGCAGGTATGTGCTGGGCCCTGAACTTCATTAATCCCTGTCAAACAGAATGAACTCTTTTCATACAGACAGAACTGCACACATGCACTAATGTATAGAGAGACAGGCTGCCACTGGTGGATAATCATGCCTCGCAGATATAGGAACTGCAGTTCCTATAATGCTTTGAAGGATGAAAACAAGAATTCTAATGTTACCATAAATTCTGCTACAACTTGAGCCCTGTGTTTTCAGCCTGTCTTTGTTGATGTCACAACTGCATGCACCTGTCCTTTCCACCTGACACTGTATCTGACTCACCTCCCTCCCCCATAGTTTGAAATCCATGTTATGGATATTGACATTACTCACGATGACATCATGCTGACCCAACACGGGCACCTCCCACAAGCTCTGATTGGTGAATCTGTTGAAATAATACGGTCGGTTCTCCCTCCGAGACCAGCACTTAGACCATCCCGCCTGGACCAGCTCATCTGTCAGACAGACAAACAGTTCAGAGGGACAGACAGGTGTACCTGGGAGCTCAGACAGACAGGTAGAGTGACAAACAGGTATACCTGGGAGCTCAGGTGGTTTAGAGATGCTTGACGGAGAAAGGGGCGGTCCTTGAGAGGAGGCGGAAACAGAGGGAGACTGCATCATGGCCGCCTCTCCTTTCACCGATCCCTGACTGTCATTGGACATCTCAGTTGCTCGTCAGAATGACATTGACCTGTCTGAACAGAAAGAAACACTTCAACACTCAAAAAAAAACACTGGTGAGATCTTGGATTGTTGAGACAGATAATGATGCATATCTTTTGTTTTCCATAAAACACCCAACAGAATCAAACATGTTGGAAAGGATCCTCATTAAAATGATTGTGAGTGTATGACAGTGATCAAGATAGAATCTCTGTATTCATATTCAGCATCTGTGTCAGTTTCTCAAAGTTACAAGATATTCAGCTCAGTTAAACGTCATAAAAAAAAATCCTGACAGTGGAGAAGCTGAAACCAGTGGGCTGTACTATGAAGCGAGTTTAACCTACCAACTATATCAACAATATCAACTGGCTCTTCCAAATAGCAAATCATTTTTCTCCACCAATTGTAGCGGAGGGGCAGGGCTTACACAGACTAACCTTCAGTTAACTATGAACATAATCTGCTCCAAGCAGTTTAGAGACGTAGTGTAAACAGCCATGACAACACACCTTGGGTAAAATCTATCCACCTTCATAGTGTGGGTTAATCAGGAAGTTACCCCTGAGGTCACAAAGTTACTCCTGAACTTACTCCGATAAGCTGGTTACCTCGCTTTGTAGTACAGCCCACAGGTCTGGTTCTGATGTCAGTCACCTTCACACCGACAACGAACAACCACAACATAAGTAGTGAAAGTGCCATCAGAAACAGTTCAACACACTGGTGTTACACTGAAGTCAGTCACTTCTTTAGACACTCAGAGGTGAACTGTGGAAAAAATATATCAGAAGCTTTGAAAAAAAAAGGGGGTTAAATTAGCTGTCAATTAAATAATGATTATTAGTCAGCATTGATCAAGTCATGCTCTATTTTTAATATTTATTACTGACATTCATCTTCTCCTGTGTGTCAGATGTTCAGTTTTCTGTTTCAGCAAACTGAATCTTTCTGGACTAAAAGACATTTGAAGACACTAGGTATCATGTTTTACAAAATCAAAGCTTAATTCATTAAGTGGGAAAATGATCAGATTAATAGATGGTGATAATAAAAGAGGGGTTGCTGCCACAAACCAAACACGTGTCTTTTTAGAGCCGGTTGAAATGGAGCTGCAACTGATCATTATTTTAATAACCCATGAAGCAAAGGTTTCTTTTTGAGTTGGAAATATGATACTTCAGTATTTTTGCTTGAAAAATGACAATAAAACAAACAATAAATCAATTAACAAACTAACTGTGATAGGTTTCTTGTTCAATCTGAGAAACACACTACATTTTCACCAGTTTCTCTTTTTGCTGTTTCCATTTGGAAACAAGTCACTTCTTTTGCCTGTGCAGTGATACGCTCTGAGAAGAGGTTTGTGGTTTCATATATAATTCTTTATTCTTCTTTAGATTTAGACATAAAGACTGATGGTTTTTTATTGTGTCACACAATTACAGTGTGTAAATCATTCATGGTAAACAAACCAATGAAACCCTGATTCTTAATCTGGTGTATTTAGATTTTACCAAATCATTTTCATTTTCAATCACTTCTGGGATGAAGTCATTCATTTTTGTCCATAAAATGAAACACTGAAGAAACTGGAACCTGAAAAGTTTAGCTTTTTTGGGTCAGAAATCGATCAGCAGATGTATTTTAAGTTGCCCTTAGAACATAACAGTGTCTTTTTCATTAGACTGACTGGATCTCTCTCTCTTTAGAACATCACACAGACGTATTGTTCCAACAACACGCCAACCTTGTTTTATCAGTTAAATTTCTCAGCTCATTAAAATGAGTTTTTCAATGAGAAAAAGGTTTCCAACTCCAATAATGACAAACTGAAGTGCAGCTGAAACAGGAAAGGAACTAATAAGCAGCTACTTTGATCACTGATTTATTTTTTCAAGTAAAATTAAGAAACATGATCCAAATTCTCATGTTCTGTTTTCTGTCACAGTGAAATGAATCTGCCGGACACTTGGACTCAAACTGAGGGACATCTTTCACCATCTGGACATTTCATACATCAAACTATGAAGAAAATCTGCAGATAAATCCGTAATGAGGGGGATGTTGAAGTTGATGGTGTTTGTTTGTTTGTTTGTATGAAAGCTGAACACATGATTTAACATGAACAAACATGAAGCTGTAGCTCGAGCTGTTCATCGTCTCAATGTGGCGGCAAACTGAACGATGTCAAAGTTCGAATCTGATCCAAAGAATCAATAACGACGGATAAAATCGTGCCGGTTTATCTGGTGGGTAAATTAAGCGCAGTAGTAATAAATTAAATTAATCTTAAATGTTATAGCCTCAATACGAAGAAACGAGCGCTGTTGTTACACGCATGCGCAGGACAAGATTTCCAAACAAACACGGCGGAGGAAGACGAGGTAGAGGAGGAGGAGGAGGAGGAGGGGGAGGAGGACAACAACAAGCCGCGGCTGCTCCTCCGGAGCCCGTGCTGAACACACGGACTCAGCGGGTCTCGGTCCCGCTCCTCGGTCTCGGTCCTCAGCGAAACAAACAAGCTGAAGTGGTTTCAAAGCACCGACAGAAAGTGGCGCGTCAGAGCTCCGTCTTTAGCGGCCATTTTGCGCGGTTCGCTCGGTCTCCGCTCGGAGCGGCAGCTGCTGTTTAGGCGCCACTTCTCAGACAAGATGGCGGACACGCCCCTGCCACAGCGCCGCGCGTCCTGCAATATAGTTCTGCCCTTTTCTCCAAATTCAGCCTCCCTGAGCGCCGTTAGTCCGGCTCATCTGGAAGCCCGAACCTTCCGCCGCGGGCCGGTGCCGTCGGAGCGGCTGTGCAGGGCCGCCTGTGCTTACCTGAGCCGGTTAGGTGGCGGAGAGCCGCGGGTTCTACGCGCTGCTCTCAGGTCCTCCGCTCCGCTCCCTCCCCGCCTGCTCAGACATCTTTACAGGGACACGGAGGGAGCCACTGCGCAGGCGCAGCGGTGGCTCTGCTTCCGGTTCCGGGCTGTCCCGTTCCGGCTGCCATGTTGAGCAGGTCCGATGTTCATGTTGTAGAAACGCACAGTTTCTACATGTGGAATAATTGTTATATTCAGTTTTATCATAAACATTTTTTTTGGATAGTGGTGTCATTGCTTTAGTCTCATATTATCTGGGATGTAACGAAGGTTTTCACGTCACCAAATAAAATAAACACAATATGATAAGATCAGGTCCAAAAAGATGATGAGCAGCTGTATACTTGTTTCTTACTTAACTGACAAGAAGCACTTTAAAACACTCCTGTACGAATTGGCGTATTGTTGAATTTGAACACCGGGGACACACAAGTCTCCATGATAGACTGAAAAATTAAAAACTAATTCTGAAGTGCCTTAAGGCTGCATTCTTTCCATTGACAGGGAGTGACACCACTGGTTGCATATATATATATATATATATATATATATATATATGTGTGTGTGTGTGTGTGTGTGTGTGTGTGTTTCAGCTGTGTTGTCAAACACTGAGGTAAAGTTTCAAACATTTGTCAATGTAGAAAATGTTGTGCTAATGCAGACGAATCATTTCAGAAGAAATGACAGCGGAGGAAGATCATGTGTTATGATTGAAAGCTCCAGAACTGCTACTAATTGGGTATTTGATTGAATTGTTGTCAACTGCCAAAATGTCAAATTTCCTTCAGATATTTTTAAACAGGGCTGTGAAACAAACCTGCAGATTTTAGATGTGTGTTTTTTAGATGATTTTAGATGCTTCTTTTTTTTTCAAAGATATTACTGTAATATTTAATTCATTCTGTCTCTGGGAGGCTTGAAAATTAAGCATTTCCTTATCAATGTAATTTTTATAATGAAAAAATTTCACATTCACAAATATATAAATATGTATGAATGAAAGAAATGTAAGCCATTCATTTTCATGACGATTCAACATTAACTCTCTGATTTATTTATTCCTCTTTGTTTTCATTCAGGTTGCAGACATGAACATTTTTGCTCTTTGTTCTATTTACTGTATCTTTTCTTCGAGCATCTGAGGAACATTAAAAGCCTCTTTTTACAAGTTTTCAGACATTTGTATATTTTTATTTCAGTAAAACATAAAGTATCAAAGTATTCAGATGTTATAGTCCTCTGTTATAAACCATGTGTTATCTTTATATAATGATGATACAGGATAAGGTTTCAAAGGTTAAGGTTTCCCTATAATTCTTGTAAATCTGAGGAACCTGTGTGAATATTTTATTGTGTAAATCACAGTGTTGTAATGTTGAGGTTATCATGTTCTCTGTATTTCTAAGTGTGGTTGGCTCTTTCATATAAGTGTGTCTTTCCTCTGATGATGTGTACATTCATGTGTATAAATATTTCATTGTCATTTTAGGATTTTGTCTGCACCACATAGTCATTTGCATAATAATGATGTCATCATGTACAGAAACTGACTAGCTTTATCATTTGCTGCAACTATTTATGTTTTCATGTGCAAACATTTTGATAATCAGTGCTGGTATGAAGGCTGTTCATACTGAAATGACCAGAGAATAAAGCTTATTTAAGTTAAAATTAAAAAGTTCAATCATTAATTCAACAGATAAGTTCTTGGACAAATGATGTGTAATCAGTCATTTCATGTTTCTATCTGGCTGTTGATTGGTCGACTGAATGTACTGGTCCTCTCCTCCAATCACACAGTTGGTCCAGAGAGTCACATGACCGCAGGTTTGAGTTCGCATCAAAAAGTCACTCGGTTTTGAGTTAAATGGGTTTTAAATGTTGTCAAATCCAGAGAGAAGGAGGCTGTAATACTGATGTTCAACACTGGTGAAATTTGACCTGTGAATTCTGCCTGTTGACCAATAACAAGGCGTCCTGACAGAGCTGAGCTTTGAGTGGACGGAGTCCAACATGGATGAAGCGGACGTCACTGATTAGCTACGTGTCACCATCCAGTTTTACTGAAGCGTCGGCCGTATCCGTCAGCTCCTGCTGTTTGTGTTGCAACGTTGTTGTTATGACGTCCTCTCTGACTGATTTTAATTTCAACAAGGCTTTGACCTGTTAAAAACAGAAACTAAAAACTTTATGCTGGACAGAGTTTTACTACAATTTTGCAGACAGGTGTGTTTTCCTCTTCTTCAGTGATTAGCAGCTAAAGTAAACCAGCAAACAGCACTACAGAAAATTAGCCAACTGATGCCTTCAGCTCTCAGATCATGTGACCTGCACCCTTTAGGTCGTAGTGTCCATCGAGAGTCTCCCAAACAAACTGTGGGAGGGTCAGAGGTCACATGGTGACGCTCTCCTGCTGCAGCAGCAGATCGACAGCGGCCTCCACATCTTCCACCACGTGACTGGGCTCCACCAGGTCCGGCTCCAGGACCAGGTCTCGGTGACCATGGAACACCGTCTCCGTAACTGCGCTGCTTTGGTCGCTAGGCAACGGGGAGCGAGGGTTGTAGACACCTGTGCACACCTGAGGACAGGTAGAGCAGTTTTAACACAAAGCAGTGGAGCACAGATGGAAACGTTCAGTCTGTCAACAGCTTGTCTTTGTTTCCCTCAGCAGAGTCTGAAGGAGGCTGAAGAGATCAGAACCCATCTGTACGTATCTCAGTTCAACTTCAACTTTATATTATGTTACAATCAACATTAACAACAGCTTCATGTTTTCTTGGCTGTAATATATTTCCTGTGTCTGTTGGACCCTTTGATTTGTCATTCTGACTGTACTTTTATGCTGTAGACACTCAGCTGTGTGTGAAACTTGAAGTACTGAAAAGTGCTGTATAAACATATCTTACTTATATCCACACACATGAATCTAAAAACATTAATTAATTGACATAAATCATGTTGAAATGTCTGAATGTTAAAGCTTAACCTTTAAAGGACATTTGCTTTAATAACTCTGCTTTTATTTCTGTCATTTTGTCCATGTTCTGACCTGTCTGACTTTGATTTAGTGATGTCACTGTGACGTCACCATGTGTTCAAATCTCGGATATCAACTTGGTGACTACAGTGTTATTATTACTGATAGAAATGATGGACAAGCCCATAGAAATAAGATCAGAGATGTAAAAGCACATTTAACGAATCTATGGTCTTTAAACTGTCTCCACCAACCAGGATGGAGCGACACTCAGCAGCAGCAGACACCAGCCCCTCCTCCACCATCGTCACATGACTTCCTGTTCCCTGGGCAACAAGCTTGGTACTGGTCGTCATGGCAGTGTGCTGCTGAGCCAGGTAACGGTTGTACAGGTTTGCACCGCAGACGTCCGTCATCAGGTTGTCGCTGGGCAACAAGAGCAAGGCAGTTCGGTTACTGATGGTGTCACCAAGTAGCTTCGTGGCCGAAACTTAATCAGAAAAGTGAAAGTAATATAAAACTGAAAATAAGTAATCAATACAACAATAAGTTTAATCCGGGACTCAAACCCTGGTCTGCAAGGTCTATGACGCTGATAATGAAACAGTAATTACATCAATTAGTAATGTTAATTCATTTTCAAGCTGAGGTTTATGTTACACCATCTTAATGTTGTGCTTGACTTTTATATAGTGATATTTTCTTTCCTCTTAGTTCTTGCAGCGCTTCAGTCTGCATGTTTTTGTATCTAAATAAAGCTCAATAAAGCTTTGTAAACCACCAGGTGGAGATTTAGACATCAATTTGCCAGGATGCTATACAGTTTTTTTTCATTTTGAACATTACTGTTAAAAAAACACAAACAGGTTCTTCCAGGCCTGCTGAGACCGGACAGCAGTGGATTCACTGCTGTGTCACCCTCCACCCACCAATGTTGATGGTGTGAACAGTTTGGTCAGCCGACAGTGTGGATGATGTTGTGAACAGTTTGGTTACCTGAGGGTGTAGATGGTGTTGTGGACAGTTTGGTTACCTGAGGGTGTAGATGGTGTTGTGAACAGTTTGGTTTCCTGAGGGTGCAGATGGTGTTGTGAACAGTTAGGTTACCTGAAGGTGTAGATGGTGTTGTGGACAGTTTGGTTACCTGAGGGTGTGGATGGTGTTGTGGACAGTTTGGTTAGCCGACGGTGCAGATGGCGTTGTGGACAGTTTTGTTAGCCGACGGTGCAGATGGTGTTGTGGACAGTTTTGTTAGCCGACGGTGCAGATGGTGTTGTGGACAGTTAGGTTACCTGACGGTGTGGATGGTGTTGTGGACAGTTTGGTTAGCCAACAGTGCAGATGGTGTTGTGGACAGTTTGGTTACTTGACGGTGTGGTTGGTGTTGTGGACAGTTTGGTTACCCGACGGTGTGGATGGTGTTGTGGACAGTTTGGTTAGCCGACGGTGCAGATGGTGTTGTGGACAGTTTGGTTAGACGATGGTGTGGTTGCTGTTGTGGACAGTTTGGTTACCCGACAGTGTAGATGGTGGTTAGCTTCTGGTTGTGGTTCTGCAGCCTCAGCAGGTGCGCGGCGTACTGGTATGTGAGCAGGCTGGGTTTTCCCAGCAGCGCCTGGTACTGAAGCTCTCGACCTGTCAGCTTTCTGTAGACGGACTCCAGGCACAGCAGGAACATCCCGTGACCAAACCTATGGCCACACATTGATGTGTTGTCACAGAGCCACGCCCCCACCTGGCAGCTAACAGGATGTTTTAAACTGACTTCCTGGGGTGTGCTGGTTACCGTGGTGATGGGGCCTCTGCCATCCACATCAGGTCCATGTTACAGGCGAGGACCGGCAGCTGGGCTGACAGCTGGGGATCGTACATACAACCAGGACTCCCATTGGTCAGGAGCACGTCCATCAGCAGCTGCAGG
Organism: Centropyge bicolor; assembly: GCA_037975185.1. Taxonomy (NCBI): domain Eukaryota; kingdom Metazoa; phylum Chordata; class Actinopteri; family Pomacanthidae; genus Centropyge; species Centropyge bicolor. The sequence goes on along the minus strand of JBBMOC010000182.1, from coordinate 215,912 downwards.
TTGGTCTCCCATCTGATTGGCTCCCCAAACAAGATGATGGCTGCGGCAACAGGGAAGTCAGTGAGGAAAAGTCAACAGGTATAATTTGATAATAAGATGGTAGATTGATATTGTTTCACTATCATTCTGTCAATGCTTCTTTTCAACCCTGTTTATATGTTTTGTAACATTATTTCCTGTATTAATATTATAATAATTATTTGCTCCTGTTTCTTTTGTATCTGGTCTTATTGGAAAAGTTGTGTGTTACCTTCTATTTTGGGAAGAGTCTTCAGAGGAGATGACTGAAACAGACAAACTGCTGTCAGATGACTGTGCTTCAGGTTCTGTCTCAAAGATCCTCAAACATAGAACAGTTAAAAACCAGGTTCTGTCCCTGAATGAAGCTGCTTCTCTCTGCAGGTGAAACCTCAAAGACTGAGAAATTAGTGCTCAAGTCATTAAAAAAACTGGGATGAAAAATATTCGTTATTCATCATCCTCCTGTTTCCTGTTTCTGATGGATGAGACGAGAGACGAAACCCAAAGACATGTGGAGAAAACATGAGGAAACAGACGGGAACACTTGTCACATGGTCTGAACACAAAAACCAATCAGGCCAGGCCGACCCTCCAACACATGGGAACACAGGCAGGAAGTGAAGCCTCACACTACTAAACATACATGGAGGCTAAACAAAACTGAACTCATTAGCAAAGTTGGTTTCCTCAACACCTGACTGCAGTCACTTCCTGTTTCATTCAATTTAGTTCAATTCAATTCAAAAACCTCATTCATCCAGCAATTCGAAGGCACAAGGAATGGTAACAGTAACAAAAAAACAGTGGCGACTGATCTTGATTGGACAGAGCTGCAAGTGTCTCCTAGCAACAGATTGACTCATGACTGAAGTCTGTACCAGCTGAGATGTTCCTGAAGTTCTGAGCCACTCATTTCAGGCTTGTTCCTGAGAACTGAGGAAGGACTGTGTTCAGACTGAGGGCTCATGAGGAGCTGCTGCCTGAGCCCTAAGGTCACCTGACACAGGTGCAGCACTCACAGGTAGTTTGGGTCTCCTGTTGTGGTCCACCATGTCCAGCAGGGGGTGATGTTCTCTGAGCTGCTCCATGCTCACGACGTTCTGAAAACCCAGACTGATGACCAGGTCAAGACGTCAAACACATGAGTCCATCACTGACTCTCGCTGAGGTTCAGTGGGTAAAACATTCCATCACATGTTCGAACCAAGTTTCAGTGAATATTCTCACTCTGATCATCACTGTCTCTAAATACTACAGTACCATGAGCCTCAGCTGCTGCTACTGTGGGGCCGCTCAGAGGTCAGAGGTGAAGGATACGTGTTGGCAATATCTGTCACTGGTCCCTGTCCAGACACCAGGACACATTTATCATGGAAACTCTTCAACATACGCAAAGGACTGTGGGAAAGAACGACCTGCTCAGGGGCGATCTACACAGAGAATGAGAAAGAGAGAGAGAGAGAGAGAGAGAGAGAGAGAGAGAGAGAGAGAGAGAGAGAGAGAGTTACATGACTGCATTTATCCAATCACAGCACAGAACAAATCTCATCGTCCTCTATGAAAAGCTGAACAAAACACAAAATATAATTTTGATTAAAAATAAATGCATATTTTATATAATAATAGTTTTAGTTAAGTAAAATAAGTACAAATAACCAAACATCACAATAAAAGAAAATTTAAAAAAAACCCCAGAATATTAACAAATTAGTTTGAGGTTTGATTGATTCATCCCAAATAACAGTATGCTCTTATTTTGAAATGAGTAAAAACAACAATCAGCCCTCATATGATTGGCTGAGTGCTGATCATGTGATTGTGTGCTTTAACTTCACAGCCAAAACGTGACAGTTGTTTTTAGTATGGTTTTCTAAACTTATGCCAAATCAAACGAATGTTTAAATCCTGGTGAACACAGTCTGTCTTAATGATACAATTCACCAACCTTCATTTGACTGAATGTTTCCATCTGTGTCTCAGACTGACTGAGATTTTTTAATCATATAAACATTGTTTAACTCCTTATTGTGAAGGGTCTGTCTGTCTGTCTGTGAAATGTTGAGTTGTTATTCTGCTTTGACCTTCTGTGTAAAATGCACTAACACAGAATAGGGAAAGAATTATGTCCTTGTTCCACATACTTTAGTCTAAAAAGAAACACATAGAGACAGAGACACACAGAGACAGAGACACAGAGACAGACAGAGACAGAGACATGCAGAGACAGAGACAGAGAGAGTCAGAGACACGCAGAGACACGCAGAGACACAGAGACAGAGACATGCAGAGACAGAGACAGAGAGAGTCAGAGACACGCAGAGACAGAGACAGACAGAGACAGAGACATGCAGAGACAGAGACAGAGAGAGTCAGAGACACGCAGAGACAGAGACACAGAGACATGCAGAGACAGAGAGAGTCAGAGACAGACAGAGACACGCAGAGACAAAGACACAGAGACAGACAGAGACATGCAGAGACAGAGACACACAGAGGCAGAGACACACAGAGACAGAGACAGACAGAGACAGAGAGAGTCAGAGACAGACAGAGACACGCAGAGACAGAGACACAGAGACATGCAGAGACAGAGACACAGAGACACACAAAGACAGAGACACAGAGACACACAGAGAGAGTCAGAGACAGACAGAGACACGCAGAGACAGAGACACAGAGACATGCAGAGACAGAGACACAGAGACACACAAAGACAGAGACACAGAGACACACAGAGAGAGTCAGAGACAGACAGAGACACGCAGAGACAGAGACACAGAGAGAGACAGAGACACGCAGAGACAGAGACACAGAGACAGACAGAGACAGAGACATGCAGAGACAGACAGAGACACGCAGAGACAGAGACACAGAGACAGACAGAGACACAGAGACAGACAGAGACAGAGACATGCAGAGACAGAGACATAGAGACACACAGAGACAGAGACAGAGGGAGACAGACAGAGACACGCAGAGACAGAGACACAGAGACAGACCGAGACAGAGATACAGAGACAGAGACAGAGGGAGACAGAGAGAGACATGCAGAGACAGAGACACGCAAAGACAGAGCGAGAGACACCCAGAGACACGCAGACGCACAGAGACAGACGGAGACGGAGACTGTCTGTCTCTGGCCAATCTGTCGTCCATCAGCCTGTCCTACCTTGACGTCCAGCAGGTGAGACAGCTGCTGGGCCTTGTGATGAGTTTGACAGCTTCCTGCGTTGGTTACAAACACGACAGGTAACAGGAAGTTGTTGTTGTGGTCCAGCAGCTTCTGAAACGCTCGCCGTGCGGCCGGAATCACTGAGCCGCCGCGAAGCAGGACGCCGTCCACGTCAAAGAGGATGCCCACCTGATGGACACAGACAGGTGAGACAGACAGACAGAGACATATCATTCAGCTAATGCTAAAGTAAACTAAGGGGACGTGGAGCCTTCACCAAACTCCTCAGTCAGGTGCCACTGACGGCAAACAATCGCGTCATTATTTCAGCCTCAGGTTTTGTGACATTTTTGTAATAAATGTGATAGAAGCTTATTCTGTCGTCCTCATCATATAATAAAATCCAGTTTGGAAACTTTGTTTCAACATTAGACAGCTTTGCAGAAAACGTAATTAAACTGACCAATAAGCAAGTCTGAAGCCTAAAACTGGGAACAACAGAGAGATGGGTCCACATAATGTTGAGTGTCATCAAATGAATGTCCCCCAAAAACACACACACACACACGTTGACTTAGGTCGCTGCTGGGGGACATAACTGAGGTGTACAGTCGTTTTACTGTAAATACACACACACACACACTGACCTGTCTGCTAGTGGACATGGATCTGACCGTCTGCTGCAGGAAACCCCGACACCACATGATGCCTGTCTGTCTGTCAGAAGAGCAGCTGTCTGCTGCTTGTTTATACTGACAGAGTTGTGACATCATCAGGAGGAGGGGCCGCACCGTGACAGAGGACTGATCATCATTGGACACAGTTCTGTTTGTTTACACCAATATCAACACACCTTAATGTTTCAGGCAGGAAACAGTGAATGATATCATCAATAACTGACTGAAAACACACTTTATTTTCATCACTGTCGACTATAAAACATCAGAAAACAGAAAACTGTCCATTAGATTTTGTATTTTGTCCAAAAGGCCAAATAGCAGCAACAATGCCGACATTCTGATGCTCGGCAGGTAAGTTTATCTTCACCATCTCAGCTCATTAGCTAATTATCAGTAAAGGAAGAATCCGGCTGATGTGAAAGTCCTGAGCTCTGAATATCTGGTTGTAAAATGTTGACCTGACGGTGGCGCTGGATGAAAAGTCAATCAATCATTGAAGTGATTCCAGTTCATCCTGACAGGAACATGAACGTCTGAACCACATTTAATCACCGTCCATCTGATGGTCGTTGATTTTCCAGCTCGGATCAAAGTAAAAAGCAACTTTGCAGCTTTTCTTGGCCTAAAAATCCATCAAATATAAATGTATTGTGTCAATAACATTAAATCAAATAATACTTTTATTATGAATGCTTCTATTATAATGCATCCCAGCCTCTGACCTCACCGGCACAAACAAACCCAAACCGAAAACCAAGTCTGATCCTCAAACAGCCCCCTGAAGCTCTGAGTGGTCAAAATGGTTCTCACAAACAGAGATAAACACACACACACACTGATTAAATGTGGATGACAGCAGTTTTCTCCTCACATGACATCACGTGCAGCAGTCAGCCATTAATCAGCCAATCACATGCTGCAGAATGATGCCACCAATCAACCAATCAGCTGCCAGATTGAAACCACATGAGCTGAAGAGGACAAACTGTGTAACAACGTCAACATGAATGTCAGTGTCTGAATGTGGTCACATCCATAAGGATCTTTGAATTGGACAGAAACAAACAGTCTTTGAGGCCACAGTCACATTCAGGACAGAAAAATGTGTTTTCATTGTATTTGCAGAAATGTTTTGATGCTTGTTTACTTAAAGGGATTTTCCAGCTCAGTTTGTTTCCAGGGGCCTGTTGCACAAAACTAGGATAAGGGATTAAGCCGGGATATCTTGGTTATCCTGGCTCAACTTATCCAAGATCCGGTTGCACAAAAGCAGGATAGGGGAAAGTGGGATATGTTATGGTATTAGTTGCCATGGAGATTTATTCTGTGGAGCTAGCCTGCTCCTGACCAGGCTAAGTTCCAGGATCTATTTAATCTCATCCCTTATCTCAGTCAGCAGTCACCACAAACGGAAACCATTAGTTATTCCACTGCCCACTACACATTGTTATCACATCCAACTACACCCACTGTCATTATTTAAACATTTGTGATCATTAATTTCAATCATTGTAGATTTTTAAATTTGGTATTTCATATTTCATTTCATTCTATTCCAGGTGCAATATTTTTGCATTTAGGATGTAATATTTCATATCTCATATTTAATCCAAGTTTTGTGTGAATTTCTAATGTAAATTTGTTAATATTGTCTTTTTAGCCTGTTTTTTTTTTTTTTTTTTTTTTTACTATTTAACTGCTTCTGTCCCCTTTGCTGCTGTATATTGTGATTTTCCCCACTGTGGGACAAATGAAGGTTTATCTTATTTTAAATGATGATTTAGATGATGTTACAATCGTTAGATAATTTACAGTTTCCCATACACTATATAAAATATAGGCACAAACACACTTGCATACCTACAGACTGATGAAAGAGCAGAGGAGCATGGAGCATGAGGAGCAAACATAAGATAAGATAAGAGGAACTTTATTTATCCCAAAGGGAAATTCAATTAAATCAGTGAGTTCATTTATTTATCAAAGAGTTGTACAGTCTGGAGTTACACTGACAGTTTCATCACATGTGCAGTCAGTTTTACTTACAATTTCAACTGATTCATAATCAGAGTACAACTACGTTTTCGGAGATGTTAATGAACTATTTGGATTGTAAATGTGATGGTTTCAGCGGGGTATTGTGTGTGTATTTGTGCACTATGGTGCCTGAATGCGATTGAATACGTAAATATATTTACGTATTCAAATACTTTGCCACGCTTTCTCTCTTTGTTTTATTACTTTGGCGATGTTGCCTTTCTTTTTTATTTGCTCCTTTACCTCCTCGTAAGCCTCCAAGAGGATTTCTGCCTCCGATGGGAAAAGGACGCCGCTCTCGTTGCCATGGTGAATCGGTGAATCGGTGAATCTGTGATCGATGGACGGGGTCTATCTGAGGAAGCCGCATGCGCGCACTTATCCAGGATTGGTTTCACCTGGCTTGTTGAATCCGTGTCTGCTCATCCTGGCTTGGTCTTTGTGCAACCAATTAAGTCTGGACGCTCTTGTTTTGGATTCGTTGAACTCGGCTCAGTCACTTATCCCGGATGTCTTAATCCTACTTTTGTGCAACGGGCTCCATGTGTTGTGAAGTTCTGCTGTTTGTAGTATAAATCCTTTAACGTCTCCAGAGGGCGACCTCGTGTGATGTCACTTGCGTCTGCGTCAGTTGAAGACGAGAAGTCTGAAAGTGAATCAGATCTGTTGGGTGTGGTTAGAAAGAAGTGACCTCTGACCTCTGGAGCTACTAAGTGCAGAGCTCACCTGAAGAAAAGAGCCAGCTGTCAGAGGAAGCAGTGCACCGTGGGTAATGTAGGCAGAGGTTTTGAAGAGGAAAGCGAAGCAGTGAAATTAAAAGATGCCGTCTCTGGTTCTGCTGCATCGACTTGGATTCTTTTGTCCATCATGTGTCTGACAGAGTTACAGGAGTCACATGATGAATCTGTGGAGGAACTTTTTAACAGACTCAGAACTCCACCATCAGAATTCTTAAATTATTAGAAAGACTCATCTCACATGTTTTCACATGACTTTAATGCCATGATGGATTTTAATACAGGAGTGAGACACCCAGACCGAAAAGGAAAAAAACAAACAAAAAAAAAAACAAAACATTGATGGCACTGGTTTTCTTAAAAATCTGTACAGTGAACAAAACATCAAACTAAAGAACATTTGAATAGGAAACAGGTATAAAACTGAGCTGGACTTTACAGGAAGAGACGGACGGTTACAGTCCCAGCAGAGTCCTGGCCGTTTGACTCTGAGCCTGAAGGGTCTCGCTGGCATAACGCTGCAACAGCTCCATCTTTTTCCTCCTGACCAGTGCCTCCTCCACCTGAGAGACAGACAGAAACACAGACAGGTCAGACAGCTGTCTCATCTCTGTGAGGACAAAGTGCAGATTTACACCATCATAGTGAGGACATTTCTGCTCTGTGAGGCTCTGCTTGAAGACCAGTTGGACGGTTCAGGTTAGAGGGGAACGTATGACATCCTCAAGGGTCCTCACACATGTAGGAAACAGGAGTGTGTATGTGTGTGTCTCACCTCTCTCTGTGAGGGAACAGGGACATGTGCGATGAAGGTTACTCCTCCCTCCTCTCCCTCCTGCTCCTCCCTGCCCTCCTCGTCATCGGGCTGCACACACACACACACACACACACACACACACACACACACACAGAAAACAAACAGTCAGTGACATGAACTCAAACATGTAGCTCCACCCACCTCCCTCCTTCCCCTTTTTTTGGGGACTGAACCCTACGATGATGCAGCCTGTGTGTTCTTTTTTTCTCTCTGTAGCCATTCTGGTCTCCGCACATCAAAAAGTTCAGATAACAAAAACTGAACAGCCAATCAGAACTGGTTTTTTTTTGTTTTTTTTGTTTTTTTAAACTTAAGCCAAGCTAAACAACCAGCTGATTTTCATCAGACTTTTCTCAGATTCAGAAATTCTACAGAAGCCTTGAAACTCCTGGAAAACCCTGGAAGCTCCTGGAATGTAAAGGGTGCGCTCACCTCTTCATTGTGGACGGTGTAGATGCTCTCCTCTTCCTCTTCCTCCTGCTGTTTCTCTCCTGACAGACGAGACTCTTTCTCTGTTCTCCACCTCTGCACCGCCTCCAACACAGCTGCAACAAATATGCACAAATAACACACAGTCACACGACATGAACAGAGTCAGCGAGCAGTTCGTTCATGCTGCATCGTGTGTGTGTGTGTGTGATGATATACAGCAGGTCTGTTACAGAAAAACAAAAGAGGAATTTAAAAAACGCTCTCAATACAAATGCAAATATTCATGAAGAATTTGAATCGGAGGACTGTTGTTGCGTCTCTGTCCTTCACTTCCTGTTAGCTTAGATCCAAAGAAACAACCTGTAGAAGCTAAACGGATCAAAGTCGGGATGAAATGTGCTGCAGACATTCGTGCTCTCCTCGAGATGAACCAGTCTGGTTTATGACCAGACACAGACACAACTAATGACTTTCCCCATCAGCCTCAGCTGGACGATGTGTGCAGTGCTAACTGGCTAGTTTTAGCATGCTAATATGCCAAAGTGAAATACTGAATTTTATTAATAATGTGTTATCAATAACAAGTTATTTTCTGCCATCAACTGATTAATTAATTGACTAACGGCTGCAGTTCTGACTGGACAGACTTTTCTATATTTTAGTGAGATTATGAAATAAAATGGAGCTCGATAAAAGTTGAAATAGTCGACCTTGTTTTTCATACTGCGCCTCCAGAGGAAGCAGCACTCCGTCGTCTTCATCTCTGTAGCCATAGTACTCTGCGTCCACGTCCTTCATCAGCTCCGCCCTCGTCTTCCTCAGGGCCGGGGCGGCTGGGAGTCACACGATCATTGAGGACCAATCAGACAACAGCACATTGACGGACGATTGAACATTAAACAGGAAGTAAAAGCAGTTCACATACGCTCCTTCTCAAACAGCTCTCTGACTCCGGGCAGGTCTCTGGCTGCTCCAAAGTATTTATACCCTCGATTTCCTGGAACCTCCTTCCCCTCATGATCCAGCATCTTTGGACCGACACGCTGAGAGACGAGGGCACAATCAAGTCATCAATAACTCGGAGAAACACACAAATACATCATGAATGGTTTGGTGAAACCGACCACTACTTCAATCATTATTCATCTGCTGACTATTGACTCGTTTGGTCCAGAAAACATCAGGAAAAAGGACAATGTCCATAAATATCGGACGTAAATAACAGACACGGTCAGATCCAGGTTCAGGATGTTACTTACAGCATAGTCGGGTCCGCCCAGCTCTTTGATCCGAACTTCCCAGTGGCCTTTCTCTCTCAGTAGTTTATTGATCTCATCATTCAGGTCCCGAATCCTGAACTCCCCGAGACCAGCTGCACACAGACAGGTGAGAGACAGGTGAGGGTGAATTCTGCTTCCTGTCCTACACATTCAGAAGAGACGTTCCTCTCAGCGCTCACACTGCATGATGAATACTGATTATTTATCATAGATCATTAGTGTGTTTGTGGTGGTTTCAACTTCAAACGAACTTTAAACTCATTTGATTCTCTTTGGCTGAGATATTTATATTTCATCATTTCATATTATCTGTCACTGTATCACCATGTGCTATATAAACATACAGTATATTATATATTGCACTAGATGATCAGATGAACATGGAGAGGAGCATCATCTTCACACTGTGGCTGCAACATCCACTGATGTTGGAAAGTCAACAGAAAGGAGAAGCTCTCTTCCTGCCTGTTCCAGCAGCAGTGCACATGTAGCTGTGAGGATCCAGCTGAGCTGCTCAGGTTTGCTGTACTCACCGTTCTGGATCTGAGCCACTTTCTTTGAGATTTCACTGATGATCTGAAACAAACACAGACACACACACATGAAATCCTCCTCAACGGCACAGAGATGACCAAAAAACACCAACAAAGAATGATCTTCTGACAGAAAACACAGGTGACTGTTCTCACCTGAGGACACACACACAGCCCCGCCCTCTCTATACACAACACTCAGTGGGTCCATGCAGGTCTTTGATTTGAAAAACATGTCACATAGTGTAAATACTTAGCTGCACTTAGTGATAATACTTATTTGAGCTTTTCTAGTGTTTTCAATAGCCACTTTATGTTTTGTTCTTGCTGCCTTATTTTCAACTGTAACCACTTGAGTAACTGTACTTTTGCCTGTTCTGCGAGCTGCTGGGGGATCAGGTTAGGTTAGGTTAGGTTAGGTAGATACTTTATTCATCCCCTTGAGGAAATTCGCATGTTCCAGCATACTTCGTTTGTAAAAAAGTACAGTTTAAGTTAAAAATACAAAAAAGTGGGATTAAAAGAACACGGAGATTTCCAAAACACAGGGAACAGACTTTTGAGGTGCAATAGATACTAATACTAATAGGTACTAATAGATACAGCAGGATTTAAATAACAGCAGGATTGAAATAACAGTATAAGGTGCGTGAGCTGTCATCTGTCTTGTGCAGTGTAAGGTGCATAGTGTTCATGTGAAGCGCAATGTCCATGTCAGTGTTTGTGTTTGTTCTGTGTGGAGTTGTTGTAGAGTCGCATGGCATGGGGGAGGAAGGATTTCCTCAGCCTGTCGGTGGAGCAGGACAGCGACAGCAGCCTGTCGCTGAAGCTGCTACTCTGCCTGTTGATGGTGCTGTGCAGTGGGTGCAGTGGATTGTCCATGATTGACAGGAGCCTGCTCAGCGCCCGTCGTTCTGCCACTGTTGTTAAACTGTCCAGTTCTGTGCCCACCACAGTGCCTGCCTTCCTCACCAGTTTATCCAGACGTGAGGCGTCTCTCTTCTTGATGCTGCCTCCCCAGCACACCACTGCAGAGAAGAGAGCACTCGCCACCACAGTCTGGTAAAACATCTCCAGCATTTTTTTTACAGATGTTGAAGGATGCCAGCCTTCTGAGGAAGTACAGTCGGCTCTGTCCTCTCCTGCACAGAGCCTCTGTGTTGGCAGACCAGTCCAGTTTGTTGTCCAGCTGCACCCCGAGGTATTTGTGTGTCTGAACGATCTCCACCCTGTCACCTTTGATGGTTATTGGCTCCGGGAGGGACCTGGCCCTCCTGAAGTCCACCACCATCTCCCTGGTCTTGGTGGAGTTGAGGTGTAGGTGGTTGGAGTCGCACAACGTGACGAAGTCCTGAATCAGATTTCTGTACTCCTCCTCCTGTCCACTCCTGATACAGCCCACAATAGCAGTATCGTCCGCGAACTTCTGTACATGGCAGGACTCCGAGTTGTACTGGAAGTCCCACGTGTACAGGGTGAACAGGACCGGAGAGAGCACAGTCCCCTGCGGTGCTCCAGTGCTGCTGACCACGGTGTCAGACCTGCAGTCCCCCAGTCTCACATACTGAGGTCTGTTCGTCAGGTAGTCCGTGATCCACGCCACCAGGTGTGAACCTGAAAGCTCTCTATCTGTCTGTCTCTTATCTTGTTCATTAGCGCTCTCCCTGCTCACTCTGCCAATCCTTGTCTTCACCCCGAAAATCTCCTACTTTCATTAAACACAAAACCAAAATATTTAAACAAAGAAGTTCTTTAATGTCACTGACCCAAACTAAAATATATGATCTGTGTTTTTCTCCAATTGCTACATCTAAAATTGACAATGTGCAGAATTTTCTGCCGCGATTCCATCAGCATATAACGGAGCACCAATGTTCATGTTGTCAGTCAATAAGCAACAAGAGCCTGTTGGTTTCACCATCAGCTCCAGAGCAGATGAACTGTTCCCTTCACAGAGACCATAATACTCCAATCGTCCAAGACTTCAACTGAACTGTATTTCATACTTGGTGGAACAATCTATACACACTAATTCATACTATCCAAGCTTCAACTTAATTGCTATGAAATTATATTTATATACAGTTAATTTTCATACTTTTAACTTCTTAGCTAAACAGTGTGTGTTTCAATCATTCAGTGCAATGATCCACCATGGTCACATCTGTGGGAGTGGACGTGTATGTTCTAGTTTTTTAATCTGTTTTTCGACTCTTGAGCTGATGAACTGACTAATTTCATGCTTTGAAAATATGTTTAATAAACAAAGTGTTGACGAATCTTTACCTGCCGTCTCCATTTCTCAGCTTTAGGAAGTTCACTGCACTCAGATGCCAGAAAAGGTCTCCTCTCCTGCAGACACACATACAGACAGACAGAGAGGGAGAGACAGACAGCGAGAGAGAGAGAGAGAGAGAGAGAGAGACAGACAGACAGACAGACAGCGAGAGAGACAGAGAGAGAGAGGGAGGGAGAGACAGACAGACAGACAGAGAGAGGGGGGGGGGGGGGGAGAGACAGACAGACAGACAGACAGAGACAGACAGAGAGAGACACACACACAGACAAATTGATTTAATCCCTAAAACCAACCTGAGCTTTAACTTCTTGACTCCACTTCCAGAACTGATTGTTTTCTTGTTTTATTGAAATGGGAAATTTGGTGAGCTTTTAAAGGAGCATTCTGTAGTTTGTAGAAGAACAAACATGAGCGAAACACAACAGTGTGTTTGTGGTCAGATGAACAGAGACTCAGCTGCTGCACAGGACACTGAGCTACACATCATCATTCACTGTAGAGACTGTGACAGTCCAGACCAATCACATGTGTCCTTTTCCTTCCCTTTAAACACAGAGCTGAGTAACTGGTCAGGGATCAGCTGAGGTTCAGCATCACAGGAAACCAGTGAACCACAAACTGATGGAGGAGCAGCAGAGCCAGACCTCACCTCACAGTTCAGCTTTGATTCATATCAGATCAACATTACAGTTTGGAATCAGCACCTGCAGGTTTTGGATCAAGCAGCTGTTAAAAAACAGCTGTGTCAGATTTAATATTTACAGCTGGTTTTAAGTTCAGAATCGATCTCGTCGTCCTCCTTTGCCTCTTTTAAAAACTCAAAGTCTTTAAACACAGAAGCTGATTCTTATTTGACTTCTTTGGATGCTTCAGTTAAACTAATCATAAATATAAGTCAAATATTGGCTCAGTTTGGATTTTGTGTCATTATTGCCTCATTATATAACAACTAACAACAATTAAAATCGTTTCTAAAATAAAACATAACTAAAACTAAAATAACTGTTGATAACCAACGAGTCACTGAAATCACCTCCTATTGGAAAGAAGCTTCAGAATTTCCAAATTTACTTCAAGTCTCAACTGAATTTACATAAGATTTTCCAAATAAAACATGGTTTAATGTTTGTTTCCATCCACCCCTGGTTGATGAAGATAAACAGCAGGTGGAGCTAAGGTGGAACACAGAGGGGAACACAGGGAAGAACAGACTGGAACACAGAGGAGAACAGAGGGGAACCTGACCTTGACTTTTCCCTCCTCCAGCTGAGCCTGTCTGAAGCGAGCCAGAGCCGTCCTGAGAGACACAACATAGAACAGTTACAGATGGCAGAACATGACGGTTTCTCATAGAACACAGCAGTGTACTATTAGACAACTAGCCTGGTTTCGGTTGAGCTCCTGTTACATCAGTGACTCAACGTTTGAACTTCAGCATCGACATCCAGCTGCGGCTACTTTGTTCATATTCAGCTACACTTAAAACATCTGTTGTGTTTGTCAGAATCAGTGTGTGATGGTTGTTCACACACATCATAGTCGTTTCCTGGACACTAAGCATAACCTGAGGACACAAATTTCATCCCCTGCCCTCCCCACTTCACTGGTCTTTCATCTAAAATGTGTCCCCAGCAGTCAGAAATACACACACACACACACACACACACACACACACACACACACACACACACACACCATCAGTACTTACATGGCCTTCTCAGCATTTCTCGCCTGTGGGAACAGACACAGATGTCAGTTCGAACATCAGATGAAAACACAGGAATCTGCCTATGATCAACACCTTCTGATAATCGATTAAATCTTCTGGAAAACTGGTCCCAGATTTTATGAGATCTGAGTTTTTAGTCCAAACTGAGATGTAACTGTGCATGAGTGAATTCTGGCTGATGAAGTTTTCACTGACTCCATTCAAAAATATGAGACTTTACTGTGTCTGAGCTCTGCACCTGCTGCCACTGTGTTTGGACGAGAAGCCAAACTTCGTTTCTACCAAACACATAGCTAGCATAAACAGATAGATAGATAGATAGATAGATAGATAGATAGACAGATAGACAGACAGATAGACAGACAGACAGACAGACAGACAGACAGACAGACAGACAGACAGACAGGTGTATGTTTTGGCCCAAACTAGGACACTCTTGTGTGTTGAGCGTTCCCTGTCGGTCCTGAACTGAGCTATTAGCCAGTGAAGCTAACGAGCTAAAGCTAGCCTGTGAGCGGTTAAAGCTAACTAGCTTCATCAAGCTAACTGTGTATGTGTGTTAAGAGTCGGAATGAAGCTGCTCACCATTCCTCTTTATGTGTGGATGAAGAATCCAGCGGGGAAACAAGAAAAACTGCAGCTTCAATCGAACCACACGCGCCGACACAAACACGTCACCGTGTCTTTTCCTGATTCCGGTTTTGTGACTATTTATTATTACACTGCTGCCACCTACTGGAGAAAAGTAGGTGGCCATTTTCTCTTTATCAGCCGCCTCCAATAAAATAAAAATATAAGTAGACACAATAGAACGAATCAAAATCAAAATGAATAAAAAGGTAAATATATATTCTGTCATAATCTGTATTATTTGACCTGTCAAGTTGACAATTTTTGGAGGAGCCTGAACGATTGAAAGTTCAAGCTCCACATCAATTTGATAGTTTACAGTGACTGAGCAGCTATTTCTGCATGAAGACCATATGACATGGTTGAAGATTCCATAACAGTCATTCAACTGTGTTGAAAATTCAAATGCGAGAGAATGTCACTGTTTTGGGCTTTTTGACATCCCCTCTATATTAAAGCCATAAAAAGAGCTAAATTCATTCAAACTTTACTTTGCGTTTCCTCATAACAACTTTAAAAGACATGTTTCAAATCCATATAGTTTATATTTGTTCAATTTGCAGTTTATTTATAGTTAATATTTAGTTCAACTCGCTGTCCCTCATCCATCTGTCATCATGTCTTTTGAAGTGCGAGGGGCGCTCCTGAGGACCTTCTTTGACTCTGTTGTGCCAGTAGCCATCTTCCATGGAGTAACCTGCTGGGGCAGCAACATTTGGGCTGCAGACATGAAGAGACTGATCAGGAAGGCCAGCTCTGCCCTGGGTCGGCCCCTGGAGAGAGGAGGATGACGGCTCAGCTGTCCTCCATGTTGGAGAATGACTCCGCCCCCTGCAGGACACCTTAACAGCTCTGGAGAGCTCCTTCAGTCACAGACTGCTTCACCCAAAGAGTGTGAAGGAGCCAGATCACAGGTCTTCAGGCTTCAGACTGTAAAACCAGCTCTGCTCCCTGTGGACCACAGACCATACACCACTTGTCAGTACATTTGTGCAATACTCATTTTTATGTCAGTTCCACTCACTGTGCAATACTTCACTAATGTGCAATAATCTGTATTTAATAGTTTTATACTGGTCATTTATTTTCATATTTCACATTTTATATTTCATATCCATATTTGAAACTGTAAATACGTTTCATGTAAACTTGTTAATACCTTTTTTAAAATTTGTTATTTTTACTATTTAACTGCTTCTCTTCCCCGTGCTGCTGCGATATGTGAATGTCCCCACTGTGGCACGAATACAGCTTTATCTTATCTTATCTTATTTTATCAACCAGTGTCTGTTCAAAAGTCCAGAAAGGAAAAGGATGAATTTCACTCAATGTTCACTCAGCACTTAACTTCGACTGAAACCTTCTTTCACAGCCACTTTTGTTCTTGCAGTATTTCAGAAAGTACAACCGTATTTTCTTTATTATGTCCCAGCAGCTTTCAGCTCAACATTTTTCATGTCTTTATTTTCAGCAGGTCAGTTTTTCCTCTTCTCTCTGTTAAGTCTCAGACAGTTAATGAAAGGAAGTCGGTGACAGTGAGGCGCGGCACTTCACAAGCAGCGGCAGGTTTATGTATTACTGATTACTCAGTGAGACATGAAGGCTGTCAAAGGTCACAAAGGGCTGAAAAGCCAAAGACAGAAACAAAGACAGCAACTGACTGGAAATACAATCGACACAGCTAGAAGAAAAGGTCAAGACCTCCTTCAAAAAGAACTTTAGGTAACAAGATACCTTCAACTGAGCCGAGGATTAAGACAAATATTTCACCCGGAACCAAACGCTCACATGGTGAGTTTCAGCTTCACCTAGCTTTCAGTCGGAACGTGAACATGGAGGATTCCAAACACTAAAACATCTGGTCAGTTTTTTCCTCTGTTTCCGTGCAGTAACTTTCCCACCTCAGCCAAGACCAAAACCTTTTTGTTCTGGTTCCACTCAGGCTTTTATGTACAGATTGATAATGTAGCAGGAGAGAGAGAGAGAGAGAGAGAGAGAGAGAGAGAGAGAGAGAGAGAGTCGAGTCAGACGTCCAGGACGAGTGAAGGCAGTGCAGCTGCTTTTATCCTCAGGTGGACGTGAGTCCTTCAGCTCAGAGCAGGTCTGTGACAACAGACACAGAAACAGCAACAATAAACTCAAAGCTCTCAGTTTGTTCCCCAGTCCACCTGCATACCTGCTCCACAGAGAGGCCCCAGAGACCTGCAGACTGCTTCTGACTGCAGAGAACTGTAACCTGCCTCTGCTGCTCCTCTGTGACTGTGAGGCTGAAGTACCTGAACAGTTCTGTCAGGATGCAGATTTGAAGACTCAGCTGTGGATTCAAGCCATCAGCACAAGTTGTCGGTCTTATGTGACCCTTTTGTCTGTCACACATGCAGCTCTGTTGATCCCTGTTGATGCTTCTTGTGATTCTCCTCCACCTTTCCTGCTGCTGGTTCTCCTGCCTGCTCCTCTGCTGAGCAGCCATGCTGGGAAGAGCAGGGACCTTCAGTCGACATGGCAGGTTTGAGCTCCAGCAGTGCCGCTCCCTCTCCTCCCCTCCACCTCCCTCTGAGCTCTCCAGACTCCATTACCCAGCAGACAGCAGTAGCAGGAAGTACAGGACAGGGCAGGAGGGGGGTCAGATTAGCTCGGCTCAGATCAACCGCATCTTAAAGGTGAGAAATCCATCATTCAAGGTGTCAGTCAATCATGTGGTCAAACTGATCTGCCTGTCTTCTGTTGCCAGGCCAACGAATATGCTCACACCTTCCCCAGAGGAGCTGCCTCCCATGGGGTCCTAGGTTTCCATAGCAACATGCTGCCATCCAACCACCCCGGTGAGGACCGTCGGAGCAGTGCCACCTGCCTGCCGGGCTGCGGTGGAGTACAGTTCGGCGTGTTTGACGGCCATGCGGGGGCGGCGTGTGCTCACACCGTCAGCCAGAGGCTCTTCTACTACATCGCTGTGGCAGTGCTGCCTCTGAGGATGCTGGCAGAGCTGGAATGGGCGGTGCAGGAGGACCGGGCCATACCACCACTGCTCGAGTGGCACAAACACCCTCAAGACCACAACTGCCCTGATGGAGGAGCAATCTCCTTCCACAGCCTTCGAAGATACTGGCAGGAGAGGCTGGAGGGCGGCAATGAAGAGGAGGAGGAGGAGGAGGAGGAGGTAACCAGGTTTCCAGACATGTCATGTCATCAAATCCATAAACCAAACCAGAGGTCTTCACTGATCCAGAGGTGTGGACCAATGGAAAACTGAATCTGATGCAGGCATGTGACCTGATCCAAAGGCACCATTAGGGTGAAACTAACTCAGACCTGGGTCAGGTCTTACTAAGAAACACATGACCCTGTGAAGACGTCTTTAGGAGACAATGGTGTTTAGAAAATGTGACAATCAAATCTGTGTGAAACCTGACACCTGCTGCTGGAAGCAGGTACTGACCTGCCTGGCTGATCTCTGGTGGTAGGTGAGACCTGGTTTTCACCAGGACACGTCAGACCTCCACAGAGAGCAGCTTCTGTTTGTTCATTTTTAGATTAGATTAGAGATTAGATCCTTCAGTTCCTCTGATACAAAGTGAACGCAGCTTTTTGGTGATGTCATTATCTGTCTCCTCTCTGATTGGCTCCAGGACAGCGGCAGGGTGACATCAGCGCTGGTCAATGCTTTCCGTCGTCTTGACTATGACCTTTCCCTGGAGGCCCAAGTCCACCTCTCCATGTCCTCACCCAGGTCTTCATTCCATCTGTCTGTCTATCTATCTAGCTACCTAAGATAAGATAAGATAAGAGAGCTGTTATTAATCCCCTCAGGGGAAATTTACTTGTTACAGCAGCAAAAAGAAACAACAAAAAGAAAAAGAAGAAACAAAAGAAAAAGTGCAGTAACTAAAAATAAAGACAAATAAAGTGGCTAAGTTAAAAATAAGGTAGCAATAACAAAAAATAAGATAAGACAAACCTTTATTCATCCCACAGTGGGGAAATTCACAAATAAAGTGACAATAGAAAAAACTAGAAAAATATTATCACTAAGTGAGATAAAGTTTTTACACTATGTTACATGTTTGTCATTGTTATTGACATCCAGACGTATTTGAGAGGGGTTGTCCATGATAGAGGTCTGCTTGGATAACATCCATGGTCTTCGGGACTGGAACAACACAGGACGTTTTCCACAGATCAGGGACCCTCTCCAGACTCAGGCTCAGGCTGAAGATGTACTGGAGCACCGAACAGAGCTGGTCTGCGCAGTCCTTCAAGAGTCTGGGGCTGATGCCATGGGGTCCTGCAGCCTTCCTGGCCCTGATCTTTCTCAGCTCACTTCTCACCTCGTCAGTTATGGAGAGGCCGGGGGTGGAGGGGGAGTCGTAATGTCCTAACATCGTTTTGTTTGTCAAGTGCCAAGGTTCAGTGCAGAGCTGAGTCTTTAGCCTCTGCAGATGAGTTCGGTGACTTGTCTTTGGCCGAGCACAGTGAGTGTGAGGGAGTCCAGCCAGCAGAAAGCAGTTTTCATTGTAGTCTTCTATATAATGTACACAGTCGTGTGCTCATTTTTTGTGGCAACACAGGAAGTCGTGTGGAGAGTTGGACACTAAAGGTTCTTGGTGACGACCAGTTGCTGTATTTCTAATCCATGGCAGCAGGAAGCAACCCCACCAGGTGAACTCTGCACCATCGCAGGCTGCTGCTCCACCTACTCTAATCTCCTCACACTGATAAAAAGAGCAGGTTTTAGCCTGAAATAGAAAAGATTTATATTAAGTTGTGAATATATTCTGCAATTATAATCACAAAACTGTGAATTTGCTTCTCACAGTTTGTCTTCATTGAGCTCTTTGTAGGTGAATAATTAAGAGAACTCAAATAGTTCACCAATAAAATCAGCTCCTGTATCGTTTCTTTGTACTGTATAGAAAAAAAGGTTGGTTCACACTGAAAGCAATGGAGGCGGCAGCAGCACCATCCTGCAGTTAGAAGCACATTCAGAATGTGGAGGTTTGGATGGTGGATGAACAGCTGTCTGACTTCTGTCCAGGAGAGGAGAGTTCAGGTGCTGTCACAGCTGCAGTTTAATGATGGTCTTTAATTACCTTTAACTACCATTGTCAGCCAACATTAACCAAACTACCAACATTATAGAAAGAGAAGGTTTCAAAACTGAACGCTATCAGTGTTGAAGGTTGGAGGATCTTTGTCCTGACGGTCACATGTAAGTTTATTTGTCTATTTTGTTCCGTCAACAAACCGACATGTGAGTACAGGATAAATCCTTCCACCACAGCTCAGTGAGAAAACACAAAGAGGGAAGTTTTCATTGGCTACTTTCAGCTGTATCCTCTCCGTCTGTCCACAGACGAGTGTCTCCCCCTGGGGACACATCCTCTCTGTCCTCCCCACTCCGGGTGGCGCTGTCTGGCTGTACGGCCTGCGTTGTCCACATATCCGATGGGGTCCTGCATGTGGGCAACCTGGGTGACAGCCGGGCAGTTCTGGGTGTCCAGGAGCCAGACGGGCACTGGTCAGCAGTTAGCCTCTCCAATGACCACAATGCACAGAACCCGGATGAGCTGCAAAGGATTCTGGGGGAACACCCATCATCGGAGCGGAGGACAGTGGTCCGCCACGACCGCCTGCTCGGCCTGCTGCTGCCCTTCAGGGCTTTCGGTGACGTCCGCTTCAAATGGAGCGCAGAGATGCTGAGTCGAGTCTACGAAACACGACCAGACATCCTGTCTGTTGTCAACGAGGCGGTCCGGGCGCTGCCCCCGCACTACCTGACCCCGCCCTATCTGAACGCCCAGCCGGAGGTCACCCGACACCGCATCAGACCGGTCGACAAGTTCCTCGTCCTCGCCACTGATGGACTCTGGGAGCTGATGCACCGACAGACGGTCGTCGAACTCGTGGGAGAGCAGCTGACAGGTCAGAGAACTAAGAACCTCTCAAAGTGTACTGTAAAGATCTGAGCTGAGCCTGAAGTGAACTGAACTCTGAACTGAAAGTATAAAATAAGAATAATAGAGCAGAACTATGACCTGTTGTGTTTGGCTGGAGGACTTTAAAATCTGCCCAAACATAGAAATTATGACGTTAAAGCCTGGAGTTCATGTATCCTGTATCATGATGTGAAATGTGAGCAGCGTCTTGTAGACAGAGAAAAGCTGCTGAGTTGTTGTTAGCTGAAAGCAGTTGAAGTGTACATGATGAAAACAGTTTAAGTGTCAAAGTGTAAATAACAAATGTAGTTGAAGTGTGCGTATAAACAGTGGAAGCGGTTTGTTGCTGTACAGGCCTTCAGCAGCAGAGACCCATAATTCCAAGCATGGGCATGACACTGGGCGGTCTGCAGCGCCTCCTGCTGGAGAGGAGGGGGCGGGTTCTGTCGGTGCTGGAGGACCAGAACGCTGCCACCCACCTGCTCCGCCACGCCCTTGGGGATGATGGGTATGGAGCCGTGGCATCAAACCGTCTGGCCAAGATGCTGAGCCTGCCGGCGGAGCTGGCCAGGAGGTACCGCGATGACATCACCATCACTGTCATCCACCTGAACGAGCCGGACCTTTAAAGCTGCAGGACTTCACCTGCTCAGGTGACAAATCAGTTGTGTTTGTGATCCAAACTTTGTTACATGTTCATCTCTCCTGTCCTTCACTTGCTCTTTGTCTCAGCAAAAAGTGCAGTACTTTAATGGAGTCAGCTTGAAATAAAGGCGTGAATCAGTTTTTCAGCATCTTATTGATTGATAAATGGTTATACTTTAGCTTTGTTTCTAAGGTGGAAAAATGATGTTTTCGTCCCCTCGTTAGTGTGGAAACACCAAGACATGTCACCAAGTGCACAGTCTGAATGACAGTGGACAGAAGCAGCTGCCTTGTGCAACCCCAAAACAGATGTCATGTTACTCAGACAAGACCAGATCAACAGTTAACACTCATCCACTATTTCAACTAGATCTGAAAACAAATCTTATCTAAATTTGCAGTCTTGAGTTGTTTTTTTCGTTTGTTCACATCAGCATCAGGTCCGTCCAATCAGCTGCAGTGTCCAATCACTGACAGGGGTCAATGAGTGTGTCAGTCTGCTGAAGGACCAGAAATCGTTCTGGTCTCCATCATGGGGACATCCTGATGCTTGGTGCTGCGTTCGTGTCACATGTGAAGAGTAGGAGATTCCCACGTTAAGCGCTCAGGATTACAGTCGGCCATGTGAGGGTTAAAAATACTGTCACTGGCAATAGAAGACGATAACCATTAAATATGAGCAAAACTACACTGAAGGACAGATGTCAGAAGCCAGGTTTGTTTGGTTTACAGGTACTTTAGTATCATTAAGAGCCGAATCCAACATTTCAGAGATTTGACTTTCAAACTGACTTGAAAACTGCTTCCTGTTTGGTGTTTTCACTCTGTTTGTCAGGTCTGTTTACTTTTTGTTGAGAAGCATTTGAAAACATTCTGTGGGTTTAAATGACGTGATTATTTCAAAAACTGGACATTCAGATTCACACAAACTTGAACCAACATGAACTGAATTCTTGCGGAGGTTGTTCTGTGATCTGTATTTACAGTGTAATACTGAATACCTGCAAACCCAAAGCTCATCTGCAGTCAGTCACTCAAACTTAGTTAATCAACAGAAGAAGACACAGCAGCTCTCAGTGACTTCAAAATAAAATTTAATCAAGGATTCCATTAAAAAAAAATTCTTGATTAGAAAACAGATAAATACCAAATGACTTCAAACCATCCAATCAGCTGACACCCTCTTCATCATCAGGCCGCCTCCTTACAGCTCATAGAGCTCAATCATGGGACAATACTCAAAAAGAGTGAGACTAGGTAGAGACCACGCCCAGAAATGCTAATGAGAACAATCAACATGAACAGGAAGGAAACAAACAGTGTCCCTCATTGGCAGTCTCACATTAATAAACAAAACTGGCTCGTCTGCGACAACCAAATAGGAGAGGAGGATATAAAACAGAGGTGGAAGTTCAGTGTCCAATCAGAGAGCAGTGTTGTGTTTGAGTCACCGTCGTGGGGGCGGGGCCAGCAGCTGCGTGGCGGTGGCAGACTCTGGGAACAGGTTGTGATAAGTGGGCAGGGGGACGTACGCTGCCGTGATCATCTTACCTGAAACAACAGGTAAGATATCAGAGCTGCTCTCTCATTGGTCCAGTGCACAGAATCCAGCTATCACCTGACAGGAAGTCTTACCAGCAAAGTATCTTCCATGCAGGGCGTTGACGGCGGCCATGGCGGCAGGGATGGAGGGACACTTGACGTAGACATTTCCCTGAAAACAGGCAGAGGCCAAAGGGTCGGTCAGGAAATGGCACCAACCATGAAACCAACCAATCAGCTAAACTTCAGGCCACAACAAAGCAAAAACCTTTATGGCCTGCAATTTCCTACAGTTAAACTCAGACAAAACTGAAGTTATTGTACTTGGTCCCAAGCACCTTCGATGCAAATTTTCTAAAGGTATCAGTTCTCTCGATGGCATGGCATTGGCGTCCAGCACTACTGTTAGGAATCTAGGAGTAATCTTTGATGAGGATTTGTCCTCTAATGCACATATATAGCAAATTTCCTGGACTGTATGTTTTCACCTCCGGAACATAGCAAAAATAAGCTCATTGGACCCTATTTTCCCATCAGAGCACTATGCTCCCAGAATGCAGGGTTTCTACTGGTTCCCAGAGTCTCCAAAAGTAGATTTGGAGCCAGAGCCTTCAGTTATCAAGCTGCTCTCCTGTGAACTCAGATCCCAGTCTGGGTTCAGGAGGCAGAGTTGGCTTCAGACCTTCCTCTGTGACAGAGCTTATAGTCAGGGTTGGTTAGGGTCTGCAGGTTCATGTGTCACAGACCCATGATTACCAGCCTCTGACTGACAATGTGTCTCTGTTCAATACTGTTATTATCGCACCTGTGGATTGTACTACTGCATGCCCCCCCCTTCTCTCTGTCTCTCAGATGTCTGTCTGTCACTGAGCCTGGTTCTGACTGAGGTTTCTGCCTGTTAAAGGAAGTTTTCCTGTGCTGCTCATGATGGAACTGTTGGGTCTCTATATGTAACATCATAAAGAGTCTGGTCTGGACCTGCTCTGTGTGTAAAGTGCCTTGAGATGACTTTTGTTGTGATTTGGCACCATACAGGTAAAATTGAATTGAACGTGTTTCTTTTTCATCTGTGAGACAAGCTAAGACTTGAAGCTCAGTGAAACACCTGCAGCTAAATAAGAGCTGAGGTCACAGGTGCTGTTTACCTCAGAAGAGTTCTTGTCAACGTAGATGTGAACGACTCCTCCGTGTTTGTTGCACTCCTCTATGACATCATGCTGGATGTCCACCTCCCAACCAGGAGCCTCGTCACTGAAACACACACAGACTTCACATTCAGTAATTTAACCTTCAACTACAGGATCATCACCGACTGTCAGCTGATGTTCGCTGAGAGAAGGTTTCACAGCTCTGATTCTGTATCTTCACTGAACGGAACGAACAGGAAAGACTTTCAGAGAGCTGAGTTTAAATGGACGGATTCATTTACAGACGACAGACAGAGTTGTTTATTAGGACAGGTGTGTGCTCACCTGTTGGGGCTGAACATGTTGGACAGTTGGAAACAGTGTGTGGCGATTGGCTGAGAAGGAAGATTCAGAGCTGGAGAGTTCATGTTTAGAGCTGGAGAGTTCATGTTCAGAGCTGGATTCATGGCAGCTGAAACACACATTAGAAAAAACTTTATTAAACCTGACAGTACATCACGCACACAGTAGTTCACACCTGAGCTTTTATGCAACAAACAGACACCGACTGTGACCAGAGTGTGTGTGTATGTGAGTGCGACCTGACACAGCAGCCATGGCTCCGATCGCAATCGCTCCACTCATCTGCAGAGCCTGCTGAGCTGCAGGAGGGATCTGGAGACCTGTACCTGTAAAACACACACACACACACACACACACACATACACACACACACACACACACCATGAGCCATGCGGATGTCAGCAGGTGGATGTCAGCAGTATAAAGCCGTCTCACCCTCAGCCAGTCGAGCCATCAGCTGCAGCCGTCCGGTGGTTCCGAGGTCAATGCCGGTGCGTTCCAGCTCGTCACTGTCGAGGAAAGATGAAGCTGTGGAGGCGTCGGCCCGTTCAGTCACGTGACCCACCTTCATGGGTCGACCAGCCAGCTCGAAGCCATTCAGCTGCTCCAGAGCTTTCTTAGCACACTCTGTGTCTGCAAACTGACAGACAGGCAGGCAGACAGACAGGCAGACAGACAGGCAGACAGACAGGCAGACAGACAGGCAGGCAGGCAGACAGACAGGCAGGCAGGCAGACAGACAGACAGACAGACAGAGAGTCCGGTCAGAGATGAATGACAGCCAAACCTCTGACCTGCAGTCAATCACTCTCACTGCTCATCAGCAGAATTCTCATCTGCAAACATCGAACTGTCTCTTTGGACTGTTTTTGCTCTTTGGTCACACAATGAAAATCTGAAGACATCATGTTGGACAAACTGAGATCAGCACTTGTCATGTGTTCAGACATTTTGTAGAACAAAGATGAAAATGAGGCAATAAAACCACAAACTATTCGAGACTACAAACAGAGTTGAGGGAGACCCTGAATTTGCTGCGGAGCTGAATCTATTCCTCAGTAGGTTGGACATGAACCACGATGCTGATGAAGACAAAGAACTTACAGTGATGAAGCCATAGCCTTTAGAGCGTCCAGTCTCACTGTCCATCATCAGCTGGATGCTCTCAATCTGTGAGACAACAGACACACAAAACTTCATCAGTGTGTTTGTACGTGGAAGTGTGTCTGTGCATTCATATACTTATGTACAGAGATGGAAAGTGAGCAAATCCGGTAAGCACCAGGTGAAGCTGTCTGTCCATCAGAAATCTCTGTGTGTGTGTGTGTGTGTGTGTGTGTGTGTCCGACCCGTCCAAATGGCTCAAAGATTCCTCTCAGCATCTCCTCAGTGATGTTGAAGTGCAGAGAGCCCACGTACAGCCTCATCGGTCCTGACGTTCCCTTCTGAAGGTTGTTGGCTGCTGCAGCTGCTCGGTTCTTCTCTGCCTGCGCGCGCACACACACACATACACACAAAATGTAAAAAAACAACATTGAGTTATTTCTCTCCCTCTCTGTGTTTTTGTTTTTATATCCTAGTGAGGGCTTTAACCTGACACACACCAACCTGTTGGGACTCAGAGGAATGAAATGTCAGAATCGGGTTTAGATCGGAACCAGGGAAAAGATTCGGTTAATGGTGAGTCTCCACAGCAATAATGATACAAATGTGTGTTTGTGTGTGTATGTGTTTGTGTACCTGCGAGGCCTGAACGATGATGGGGACTCCCAGCAGCCTTTGCCCCGTCAGCCCGATAGCCAGAGGAACTGAGCTGGCCTCCACAAACTCGATGTAGGCGATGCCCTTGGACCTGCGGGAGTTCCTGTCAGAGATCATCCTGACATCTCGAACCTGCAGAGCGACCACAGCAGATCTCACATCACTGCCCTGATGGTGGTTTCCAACCATCTCTGTTGACCATTCAAAGACACCCAGACATCTGAGTAAAGACTCATGTGTTGCAGTCACAACACCAAATGACCAACAACAGGCCGACATGGACATCCTGAGAACAACAACACAAGTCTTGGTCATTTTGAAACATCTGTCCTGTTTTCAACAGCAGGTGAGCTGCGTGTAGAGGAGGCTTGCTGTTAATCATGTCGCCCAGCACAACCAACATGGTACCAAATGATATCAGCACCAACCAGGCAACCTTACAAGCTTTGACAAGACAACAGCAGATCAGTCAGGGCGGCTGTGGTCAGATGAAACATCATTAAGAAAACAATCACCCGCATTATTGATGCACATCTATTTGTGCTTTTAGGGGACGGGTGCCTGGAGAATCCAAAAAGGACAAAAGTCTCAAAGTTACTTGACACAAAGTGAAATAATGGAGCACAATATGTTGTTCAGTTATTCGTCGAAACACACTTTACCAGTTAAGATACTGGCAGAGGAGCAGCTTACATACGGATTATTTAATCATCAATTGAAGAATGTGTGGGTTCTTGTTCTTCTAACCCTGTGGGAAACAATGTAATCTTCAATGAAAACAGATCCACACAACAATATGTGGACATACTGTGGTCAGTGCTTACCTTCCCCACAGCAGAGAAGAACTCCTCCAGGTCTCGAGGTCGAATCCTGGCTGCCAGCTGCATGCAGAACACAGTGCGGGCATCACGCTCCTCCGGAGTCAAGTTATCTATCGGCTGTCTGCATTAACACAAACAGGCAGATACGAACCATCAGGATCAAACTTCGGAATGCTTTGCCATCGTAAACATATTGTCATAAACTCTCTCACCTGATTGGACTCTTCTCCTTCCTGATTGGACTCTTCTCCTTTCTGATTGGACTCTTACTTTTTGACTGCCGTCGGCTGGACACAGGCAGAGCGACAGCAAGAAACTCATTGATCAGTGCAACAACATAGGTTAGTGTTTTTACACACTCACCTCTCTTTTGTTAAGCTGTCCATTAACAAAACACTTCCTCCAAGATCTCACATTAAAGGTCTAGCAGTCTTTGCACAGACCATGCCTGTAGTATAAAACAGCACAACACAACTAAAAAAACTCTAGTCTAACTCAAGTCTGCATCCTGTGGCCTGATTGGTTCACAGCCTGCTGTACACTTCTCTAATTTTATTATTATTTATGAGGAGGTCCTGTGACACGACATCACCACAGATTTCAGATCAAACAGTTAACTTATTACTGCTAGCTCAACTAGCTTAGTTTACTGTGTGCTGTTGCAGCAGCTCTGATGTTTGACTTCTTGGTAAGAAGATGCAGATTATCAAGCTACAAACATCATTTACATTCTCCACAATCAATCACTAAACTAGAAGACTTCAGATCTCCACTACAAAGGTGTGGACTCATGTCTCTGATTTACTGAACTTCATACAAACATAAGAGATGGTGTTAAAAGATTTGATTATATCACGCTCTGATCAATTAAACAAGTGAAAATCCAGCAGTGTAGCTACGTTCAACCCAAATAAACTGAGACTCTGCCTTGATGCAGACATGTTCTTAACATCACTCAGACAATGTGTGTTATGATATCAGCTCTGTCAGCCCAGCTGAGGTCAGGTTATAAAAGTAAGCAGATATTTGATCAAAGGTGAAGATGATCAGATGTAGAAACACCCTAACTTCCTGTGTAGACAGGAAGTGAAGAGCCAGTGTTGGCTGGTTTCTGAGAGACTCACTGCTTGTGGTGGTCTCTGTAGCGCCCCCCTCTCTCTCTGCTGCTGCGATGTTCTCTGCTGCGACTTCTTCGTTTGTCTCTACTGCGGCTGCGTTTACACTCTCGACTCCGGCTTCTCTTCCTGTCCCAGCTCCTGCTGCACTTCCTGTCACGACTGCGGCTGCGCTTCTTCCTGTCAGACACACAGCAGAAGGCTCATCTCCACTCTGACTGCAGAGCGCCCTGTTTACCTCAGCGAAGTCCAGTCACTGAACTTGATCTCTTGGCTGTCTTTGTGACATTTTTGCCTTTTTTCTTGCAAATACTGGATAAATGTCATTTTTCCAATCATAAGATGCAGTATTTTTTTTTATCAATATATTTAACACTGCTCTCCGTGGGCTCTGATGTAGTCACTTCTCTCTGTCTGTAGTCTCAGAATATACCGCCCACAGCACAATCAGACTGGCTACCTGTCAGCAGCAGCAGCCAATCAGAACTGAAGGCTGCTGTGACAGACAGGTGGCTCCAGTGTGTTGAAGGGAAGCAGCTGATATTACTGAAGTTCTTCAATAAACATCACAATCTGAACATCGCTTTCTATATTGACCAGCACAACCAGCTGAAGTCCCAGTGTGTTCAGACTGAGTCTTCAGTTAAGAACACTTGACTGAGAGGAATGAATGAGGAGAGGAAGCCAAACTCCTACACAAATTTAACTCGCCCAACCATTTCTCTTAACTCTGAACTATAGAAACCTTATGTTGGTACGTAGAGATCATGAGCAGGGACCTGACTGACTGACTGACTGACTGAAAGACAGACAGACAGACAGACAGACAGACAGACAGACAGACAGACAGACAGACAGACAGACAGACAGACAGACAGACAGACAGACAGACAGGTAGGTAGGTAGGTAGGTAGGTGTAGTTACCTCTTGGTGCGTTCCTCCTGTCCGTTGAGGCTCAGGTTCTTGGAGTCCTCCTATGGTCGACAGAGAATAGCATGAGGCGGCAGATGCAACAGTCGGTGGGGGGGGGGCAAGAAAGAACACAAACACAATTTAATGAGTCATTCAGACATGGTGTTCTGTGTGTGTGTGTGTGTGGAGGGGGGTGGGGTATGTGGTCAGGTCAGGGGTCAGTCTGGGTTAGTCCCTGGGTGCACAGGTGGGGTGGGGGGTGGGGGTGTCAGTGTGGATGGAGCTCCGGTAGCAGACAGACACACTCCACCTTCCAGCTCTTCTTCAGCCGGGTGGATGCTGTGGTGTGGTTTTAGGTGCTGGGACTCATCTGAAGGGCCCTGAAGCAGACAGGAGTCTTAGTCACTCAACTCAGCCCAAAAGCAGAACCACGGTCACAGCTTCCACACTACAGCTCAAACTGTCCCTCGCCTGGTTCAGAGACCACACCTGTCAGTTTGACATGTTTTAGATCAGAACCATTTGTCTCCCTCCAAGTTTCTCTACAACACAAATAGGATCTGATCATTCCCCAGTGAGACATACTGTTCATTTAAGCAGGTTTTAACCAATCAGCAGTGACTGACATCTGAGCCACAATCACAGAAACATGTTGACCTGAATGTGTGTTTGGAGTCTGAGACAGCAGATACACTGTAGTAATCAGTGTGTGGCCTCATCAATCTGCATCGGCGTTCAATGAGTCAGAAACACATGAGAAATCTGTGAAGGACCGTTTTAATCCCTGCCACACAGCTCTGATTGGCTGATCGTCATGTGTGCACTGAGTGGCAGGTTCGGCAGCTGCCTGGAAGGTCAGCAGTGAAAATAAACACCAGATTTTGATTCAGTGACTAAAACATGTCAAACACACCTGTGTTACCTCTATGGTGTGTGTTCTCAGGTCAAACCAGGTTTTCCTTAGCTCTCTGAGTCCATGAACTGCCTGGTCCCGCCCTACATTTCACATTTATGTACAATGATAACTACCTTTGTGTGCATTGAAAAATATTTATGTGGAGTCGTTTTTATATAAATCCTGGTACCTATTTGTGAGTCTGTGTGCATTTATTAATACTGAGACTGACCATATTCAACGACCAGTATGTTCTGGGTTAAAGTCCTGTGTTGATCCATTCATTCAAAACAATCCTCTCCTGCTTTGCTTCTTATTCTACGTCACCTGTTTCCTGTTTTCCTAAAAGGAGTACTAGTCAATTACAGCACTGTAGAGTGAGAATAGGTGGAACTGTCTCAGGGAAAAAATTAACGCTTTTGAGTCCCAGCTCAGAGTTGGCATGTAGAATGGTTCTTATGCTATGGGCTAACTTTGACCCTCACAGATATGCAGTGTGATGCTGCCTTCCCATGATCCTCCTGTGATTAGTAATCTGCCACTCCATACTCTCCTGTCTGACTCTCTCTAATACTTCATCTGCCAGAATCCTCAGCTGTTCCTGATTGGAACCACAGTCATGTTACCATGGGGACCACAGTACAGCAATGCATGATGGGGGCTTTTTACTACCTTCATGTTTGTGACAGATCACACTGGCATTCAGGGGAGTAGAGGTGAGAAATCGTTAGGCAAGTCTACAAAGAGAGATAGATGGGCATTTATTCATGACAGTCTGTGAAGGAAGTCCATCATCATCATCATCATCATCATCATCATCATCATCACCACCCCGACTCTACTGCTCAGAGACTCAATACTGCAGCTCATGGGGCTTTTCCACCGAGCTGGTGCTAGTGCTAGTTCGGAGCCAGTGCGTGACTAAGCACCGGCTCCAGGTGCCAAAAACTGGTGCTTAGGGTTAAGGTTAGCAAGTGCCAACTCTTTGATGGTCCAGAGCTAAGCAGTAGCACCAGTACACACCAGTAGCGAGATCGCGGATGTGCCCAGGCAACAGGCGACCTCGCAGTCACCCTTAAGACCCTCTCTGAAGATAAACATAGACATTATCAACTTATTGTGTTTAACTGATCAACAGAAACTTAGTTGAAGCTAAGTAGCCATAGCTGTTGTTGGTAAACGGCTACGTAGCAGTGACGCACTGACGTTTTACGGTGACACAGTGGCGTGGCTCCAACTTGTCTCCTGGCCAGTGGAAAAGCAAACTGGTTCTTAGGAGGCACGAGATTTGAAACAACTAAGCACCAAACTAGCACCTGGTGCTTCTTTGGTGGAAAAGCCCGACCAGTGGCAGGAAATAGGCTGCAGTCTGAAGTTACAAACCAGCTGTCACTTTGCAGACCTGAGAATTCAAACAGCTCAGGTTGAACATGTCTTTGTGTCAGACGGCTGCAGTTTAATGAAATGTGTGAATGATCAATACCACACTTTACCTGAGCAGGTGCGAGTTTATAGATATTCTGAAATCAGAGACTGTGAGACCCTGTGGCCCACAG
This sequence comes from Centropyge bicolor, assembly GCA_037975185.1. Classification (NCBI taxonomy): domain Eukaryota; kingdom Metazoa; phylum Chordata; class Actinopteri; family Pomacanthidae; genus Centropyge; species Centropyge bicolor. Next base: position 184,875 of record JBBMOC010000182.1, on the reverse strand, counting down.
CATGGACCTTAATGGGCAAACGGTCAGGTCGACATGTCTGTCCTGATTGGGTTTTTCACACACAGCTCTGAGTCACTTCACACCAGCCATGTGAGGAGAAGTAGAGTCAGTTGACAGTCTCCTTAACACATTAACACAGACTGACTCTCACCTTCCTGTATGGAGCCTCCAGCATCGCCTCAATGTCCAGGTCGTCTGCCATACTGCTGTTGGTCTACACACACAGAGTAAAACCCTCAAACTCAAAACATCTGCAGAGAAGTTTCATCCAAATGAAGGTCAAAGTTTAAGTGAATCCATCCACTTCTGCTGATGTGAATATGAATTAATTAAGAGTTAGACCAGTTAAACCATTGCAGAAGAAGAGGATCATTAACAGAGCTCGAGTCAAAGCTCTCAGTCTCCTCATCCTCCACAACAGATCCGATGGTTTCAGTTCTTCACTGAAGAGACAAGCAACATTAACTCACACTGTTCATGGAGCGTTAGCGTTTATTTTCTGGTTTTATCTGGACAGACAGACAGATACACCTTATTCATCCCAACCTGGGGAAATGTTGCAATTGTTGTACAACAGCAGGAAACACTGTATTTTTACAGACTTTTCTTCCCACCTCCTCCTTCATATCGTTATCGCCATCGTGTTTAAAACATGTCTGAACACACCTGTACAGTTCAGGAGCTGGGTCAAGTGAGACCACATGAACATAAACTAAAGCCATCACAGTCACGTGTGTCTGAAACTGTGGAGCAGGTGACAGAACAAACAGCTGTGGTCAAAAAATAGGCGGAGCCAGGTCAGTCATGGTTTCTATCTAATGTCCCACTAACGCTGTGGTTCCCAAACTAAAGTGTTTGTCCCGTATGGTATTTCTACTTGTACCAGAATAAAGAGTGATGTAACCCTGGAGCAACCACAGCTGGATAAAATGACAGTTTTCATCCATTAACTTCCGGTGACCTGATGAAGCCTGAGTGAGTCACTCAGAGAACAGGTTATAGATGGAGGTTACATTAGCTGTTAGCTGCTAAGCCAAACACACAACTCAGCGTCCCGCTGACAACCACCAAATGGAGAGTCCGATGTGTCCATCAGCCTGCCGCTGTGACGTCAGCTGCTCCGCTTTCAGGTAAACTACACCTGAGGCTTCCACAGCTAGCAGTTAGCAGCCTCACAGCAGGTGCCGGGGCCGGAGCAGTGTCTCACCTGGATACACGGCGGTTCCGGGGTTGAGGGCCAGCAGACTGTCGCTCTGTCCGGTTAACGGTCGTCTTCGGTAGGTGCCTCGTGACGCGATTCTGCTCTGAATGGCGCATGAAGGAGTCCGGCTGTTATCGCGAGACCGAAGTTCCGCGAGATCACAACAAAGTGACTCAACGGGCTCTGTGCCTGTACAACGAAGCGAGGTAACTGGTTTATAAGGGTAAGTTCAGGAATGACTTCGTGACGTCGGGGCTAACTTCCGGATCAACCCGTACTACGAACGTGGATAGATTTTACCCGAGGTGTGTTTTCATGGCTGTTTACGCTGCGTCTCTAAACTGCTTGAAGCCGTTCATGTTCGTGGTTAACTAGAGGTTAGTCTGTGTAAACCCCGCCCCTCCGCAGCAATTGGTGAAGAAAAATTAATTTGGAAGAGCCTTCCTGATGGACACAGTGTATCAGTGTAGTAGCTTTAACATTAGCTTTCTTGGTTGCATTGTCACTGTATAAAAATAGAAAAGATGAGACATCTATAAGTATCAGGGTACATTTAAAAGTTTTGTACCATTTCCTGTTTGATGATATCACTTCTCATATCTCTTAAAATGTACAAGAAACATTTAATGCAATTTTTTTCCTGAGTCTAAAGCTGCTTAAATAAACACTTTAATAAACAAGATTGTAGTGCAGGTATACATAAAGTTAATAAAAGCATAACACTCAAAGAAAAATCAAGTGAGGGTGATGAACAGCAGCTGCTTATAAAAGATGTCTCTGCAAACAGAGCAGTTCTTCTGAGTTATTTCAAAGAAACAAAGGATTGCTGAGGATTTTACTCCATAAAAACCTTCCGGAGACGACAGCGAGTAGAGAACTTGACTATAACTTGAGTTGTGTCAGTGTGGTAGAATAGCTGAAGGACTAATTGTGGACTGGAGAAGCCCCTTGGAGGAGGTGGTCCCACATTCAACCCTCAGTGACCTGTATGACTGTGAATCTTCTCAGATGACGTTTATTCATATGAGTGAACGGGAACATTAAAAACCAGCTGTGATGTCAGAAGGTTCTTTTCTTCTGTTTGTTCGATTTATTGACTGAATGTATTTCTATTGGTGAAGTAAACAACGTGCAGCAGCACTACAAACCCACTCGTGAACACTCATGTTTGTGGTCAGAGAGAAATTTACGCTTACACTGACTGAGAAACTGAAGCAGACCAGCTGCTGCATTCAAGGACACTCAGACATCTGATCCTTCAAGCACAGTCTCTTCATGATGTCCATGTTGTCTCCTTGTTTCTGAACGTTTCATAAAAAAAATATTTTATCCTCCAATCAACTTTTGGCTGAAGTCTCTTTGTGACATCATTTTCTGAAGTGTCATCAGACGTCATCCTGCTCAGCTCGTTCTCTAGAGGAAACCCACCTGCTGACGATCACTTCCTGTTGAGAGAAAACATCTTAACTCTGTTTCCTCTTCTTGTGATTGAAGGATTCATTGAAAAGCTCCAGTCAAAGGTCAAAACGGAAGTGAGACGTTTCTGTTAGTTTCCTGTGTGGATGTGATGAAGGTCTCTGTCTCCTCATCCTCACAGATCTGATGATTTCAGCTCTTCACTGAAGGGAAAAGTGATGCTATCTCACAGCTTTCATGGAGATCAGCGTTTAGTCACTCTGTTTCTGGTTTGATCCACAAAACATCTACACCTCAGACAATAGGAAACATTTTTTACATTTAAACATTTACAGTTAATTTTCAGATTTCTAGTTTTTATGTTCTAATTGAAAATGTTCATGTTGTTTTTAATTTTCAGTTCATGTCAAGATTGTTCTCTCAATTACTTGTTTACAGATTATTTTCTGTTCTTCAATTAATGGATTATTCAAACACACACACACGCACACTTACCTGAACCTTCAGTCTGCTCAGACAGACAGGTGAGTCCAGCTCAGCTTCTGAGAGGCCGGCTGGATAGATGATGTAACACAACATCAGCTCCTGTAAAACAAACACATACATAAAAACTCTGAACGCAGCCGGAGCTGATGGAGTCTGATTCTGCCTCGTTACCTTGGAAACATTTGAGGTGATTCTGCTGAGAGCTGCCAGAGAACGCCATGAGAACCGACGCAACCCAGAGTCCCTGAATGTGTCATCAACACGCTCAATTACCACAGAATAACTACGGGAAGAGGAGAGAGACAATCTGTGACGATGACAACATTTTTGTAAAATGAAGACATTTTGAAAACCATCCCAAAGTCAGAACAACTGAAAGATGTGAAACTGAGAACGAGTGAAGTGACGACATTCATCTGAAAGATGGAGCAACATTTTTTGACGCGTGTGATGGGGTTTTAGGGTTTTCAGGGTTGTGTGTGTGTGTGTGTTACCTGGCATGGTAGAAAGGTGGACCTTTCCTGTACAGCACTGAAAACACACAGAAAAATGACTCATGAAATGAGACTGAATGTGTATCTCAGTTCAGGCACCAGCTCCGGTGTCCTGACGCCTGAGATGTTCATCAGGCCTTTCACTGTGTGTTGACTGACTGCAGACTGTCTTCACTGTCACTTTCAACCAAGTTAGTTACATAACTCCTTATAAAACCTATGGAAAAAACCCTAATACCATGCTATAACACCATCACCGCCCAGAAGATGAAAAACACTGTGATATTAATGCAGAGGAGTATGAATCTGTGTGTTTATGGAAGTCTATCTTACTGAGGTCAACGCCGTACTTGGCCCCGCTCCCCACTTTAGGGACCCACCCCCTGCTTCGACAGTGCTGATAGGCTGCGAACGAGCTGGCAAAGTTGGGCCGCAGTGACCGGAACTTTCTCCAAAGCTGGATGATTGACAGGGGCTCCTGACCATTCATAGGAGGATATAAGATAAGATCAGTCTTTTTTTGATCCCCATACGGGAAAGTCACATACTCACATATGGACGAGTTCATCTTCATTTGACATTTGTTTGGAGTCACAGGAAGTTTTTCTCTCAGCATTTATTTACTCATAAAATAAAATGTACAAAGAGGAAGGTTGTGATTGCTTATGTCAAACAAAGCATTCATATTAAAGTGCCATCAGAAGAGAAAACACCTGGAAGCTTTCATTAGGTTCCTTTCACTCAGCCCCCTCCAGATGTTTTCCACATTCTGCTACAAATTTTTAGTTCACTCTTTCATTATTTTCCTGAATGTCATAACCTGAATTGTCCATTAACTCAGACAGTTACCTGGTGCAGGTAGACAGACAGGCAGCCCAGACTGTAGACCAGGAAGAAGGCCTGTCGGCACACAGACAGATAGGCAGCTGTTGAAGTGTAGTGAAGAGGCCACGCCGCCTACCTGCTGAGACTGTGTCTCTGCAGAAACCTGCTCAGACTTTTACATCACTTCACTTTCTGATTGTGGCTTCTAGTCCATAGCAACAGCAGCTGAGGCTCATGGGTAATGTCGTGTTTAAAGACAGAAAGAGGCTGATTGGTCAGAAGTATAAATGATTCCAACTGGAGGTAATGACCTTGTGTGATGGTTAGTGGGAGTGCTGGTGTGTTACCTCCTCCAGACTGAGCTGCAGGTACTCAGTGAGAGTGACTGGAGTCCGCCGGACTTCCCTGACCCCCTCGCATGCCTGCAGACACACAACACCACAACATCAACACAGACACTGACTGAAGACTTCAGATTATAATAGAGCTTCTAACAGCAGCCATGTTGGAAATCAGACATCTCAAACTACAGACAGACATCCGAAACCTCTGAGCTCCTGAGTTGTCTTTTTTAATATAATTGTTGATTAGAGGGAAATCCGTTTATTTAATCATCGTAACTTCTTATGTCCACTTTAAGTACAAAACTTAAGCAAAGGGACTTAGTTACATTCCCCTTCTTTATCACTGTGAAGAGGTCTGAGAACAAATGCCCAACGACAAAACAAAGTACCAACGACTCTTTGTGCTGTCTCCTTTAAGTTAGACAGCAACTCAAAGGTCAGAGTCAGGACTACACGACACAGAAGCCTGAAGACTCACCTCACTGTCAGAGACCACTAGGATAAAACCAGGACCTGGAGCCAAAGGATCAGGACCTGAACCAGGGTCGGAGCCAGAGTCAGGGTCAGAGATGGGCTCAGAGTTGGAGTCAGAGTCCTGGTCTGAGCTGGGACCAGGGTTATGGTGAGGGTCCATGTCCAACCTGAAATGTGAAAAAAAAGGGATCACAGTCAAGTTTCATTCTGTGAAATTGTCACAGAAAATGTTTGAAGGACATTTCCAGCTGATTTCTTTGTTTTTACACACAACAGAGAAACATTAAAACTGAAGACTTAAACTGCTGTTCAGTGAAGATATAGGTCTCTCCAGTATGCTCTGTGATTATCTACAGCAGACGGATAATAATGATAACACTTCTTTTCAAGTACAAGTACGTACATTTGGGTACTTGCTGATGCTCTGTACCTGTTAAGTATAACATACTGTGAAGTATTTTAATGTTGGAGACTCAAATCTCAAAACCTGTTCCCATGAAATCAAAACTATGTGAATGGAAAGTTAGTTACTGATCAAGGGAAGAGAGAGAATGTCAGGACATTCCCAGCCAGGTGGAATTCCTAGTGACTATGTTGGTCATAGCGGTCTGGTGTTAAGCACTGCCCCTGGCTGTCAGGAAGGATGAAATCAAGCCTAGGATACGTACATAACTACAGTTAAAATCCAGTGTTAAGCACTGCTTCTGGTGGTTGTCCAGAATTTGCAGAATGGTTACAGATGTAACTCACATTTTCCAACACACAAAGCAGAATTTAAAACTGCCATATTCTTTAGGGGAGTGTGGTGACAGAGAGGAGAACCACTCTACCTGGAGCTTCTCTTGGCCTCTGGCTCGATGTCTGACCCCGACCGCAGCCTCTTTCCCTGATGACAGACTCCGCCCTCTGGTTCTGGTTCCTCCGCCCTCATTCTGTTTGCCCCTTCCATCTCCCTCTTCACAACTGCCATCTCTACAGGCTGAGAGAGTCTGAGCAGGGTTTGGTTGATAGTTTCTTCATCCAATCCCTGAGCAAAGAGAGCTGCCCCCGCCCATCTGAGCAACTCATCATACCTGGGGGAGGAGGGGCATGAAGGTTCACTCCTTAAAATAATATAAACCTTTATTCGTCCCACAGTGGGGAAATTTGCAATTCAATGTAAAAATAAATAAATCAGAATTTAAAAAATCTAAATCTTTGTTTCTGATGAGATATAGGGCTGATGATTAATCCAATTATATTTTTCAACTATGATTTTGGCTTCCATGATTACGACAAGATAATTGAGATAAAATGATAATGTGGTGCATTCCATTCAGCAATATGTATGTTTCAATGGGTAGTTTTAAATCTGCAGAAGAAGATTTTCTCTGGTCGTCCACAAGGATCAGTCACTGTTCTTTGTCAAGTAAGTGCTATGGCTTAGTATCATAAAGAAACATAATATACAAGACAGAATCTTTATGAGAGCTGACTGCTCCTGTATGGACTCAATGAACTGACCTGGACTGGGAGATGACAGGTAGCAACAAACCTTCATGCTCTGTAACAGAAACAGAAAAGCAGCTGTCTACTGAAGGGCACTGATTGGACCAGACTGATAAGATCATTTTTATTGATGCCACACAGGGGAAATTCGAGAGTGATGATGATGTCATTCAGTGGGTGTGCACTCACGCTCCCATTGGTCAGAGATGCTGTGGTCAGGTCTGGCTCTGGACAGGACACCTTTACCAAAAAAACCCTGAAACAAGACAAAACCTGATCAGCCTGAGATACTAAATTCAGGGCAATAAAACCCAAATACCTTCAACACACACACACACACACACACACACACACACACACACACACACACACACACACACACACACAGGTGGATGAGCTCAGACCTGGTTGTGGATCCTGTGGATGTGGTCCGGATCACAGAGCAGCACGTGCTGGTTGATGAGATGCGCCCTGAAGCAGCTCTTCTGCCCCGGGCTGCGGCTCACAGGCAGCGGAGCCTCGCACTCCTCCTGCACCCGGCTGCGTCTCCGGGGAGCCCGGAACTCCGCCTGCATGCTGCCGGGACCGGGTCAAAACTCTGCTGGATCCGGACTGTGTCGATGTCTACTGAGAAGCTAGAAGCTAAGCTGCTAACTGTTAGCATATGAGGGTGGAGGCTTGTTAGCCACTGTGTTCATTAAGTTACCCGTTTAGCTCGTTAACTGTTTGTCTTGTCGGTTCGTTCACCCACAAACCTTCTAGTCGGACTTGTTCTGCTGTCGGACCCTGCGGTGTCACCGAATCTGTGTCCGGATGGAAATGTCTTTCTTCTTCTACTTCTTTTTTATTGGCGGTTGGCAAACAGCGTTTAGGTGCATTACCGCCACCTTCTGAATTGGAGTGTGGATCGAAAAGTATCTTCCCTATATTCTTTTTCCTAACCCAGTTTTCTCTAAGAACTTTGTAACTGCCTTATACCCTAAACTTCCTGAATTTAATTGTAAAATCTCCTGAATCTCAAATTGAATGCGTTCTTTCTCTAGTCTATTCTTAAGAACCTGCCTACTCTGACTGTACCGAGGACAACACATCATTACATGCTCTACCGTCTCATCTACACTACAGAACTCACAATAACCCGTTTCATGTTTACCCATAATCTTTATTGTACTGTTAAGTCCGGTGTGACCTAATCTCATCCTTGTTAAAATATCTTCCTCCTTTTTTGACCTACTGATTTCCCTCATTTTCCCTACTGTTTTCTGTAACCTATAGAACTGTCGACCTTTAGTTCCCCTGTCCCATTTTTCCTGCCATTTTTTAACCATTTCTAACTTGATCATGCTTTTGACCTCTGCTTTACTATAATTTATCATTATGTCTATTTCTGATTTTTTTTTAGCTGCATTTTTAGCAAACTGATCTGCCAGTTCATTACCCTCCACTCCTATATGCGCTGGAATCCATATAAATTTTATTATTATTCCTTCCTTACTTATCCTGTAAATAGTTTGCATTATTTCTATTACTATGTCTTGTCTACCCTCTGCTTTCATGTTCTTGATGCTGTATAATGCACTGCTTGAATCTGACTCTATTAGAACTTTTCTTAGTTTTACCCTCTCTATCCAACTCAATGCATGTAAGATGGCCAACAGCTCCCCAGTAAAAACAGACAGATTATTACTAACTCTTTTTTTGTGCATAATATCTAATTCTGGAACAACGAATGCAATCCCTACTCTATTACTTTCTGTTTTTGATGCATCTGTATATATTTTTTAAAAAATCACAATAAATCCTCCCTTTTTAGCTACTAACTTGCATTGTACTTATATTTCCTTTGTTACCCCCTCTTAGCAGAAATAAATCCACCCCTACTTCCTCCAGCATCCAAGGCGGAACACTAGAATATGGAACAGTAGGACTTACTCTTATATTCCCTATTCCTGTTTCCTTTGTCCAACTAAAACTCTTCAATTGCTGTTTCTCTTTTTCTTGGCAGGTTTGTAATATGTTCCTAGTAGGATGATTGTCATTTTGTCCCTTTAGATTTGCCCAGTAATTTAAAGCTAATTGCATTCTCCTTATTTCAAATGGCATTTCATTCATCTCAACCTGTAATGCATCTATTGGTGTTGTTTTAACAGCACCACAGCAGATTCTCAAAGCCTGGGACTGAACTCTATCCAACTTGGTTAATAGTGATTTTGATGCAGATTGATACAAGATGCAGCCAAAGTCTGGTACAGATCTAATTAATGCAATGTATATTGTTTTTAATGAAAGCCTGCATGCTCCCCATTCTCTTCCCCTCAGACATCAAACTATATTAAGCACTTTTTTGCACTTCTCTCTCATTTTCTCAATATGTACAGACCATGTTAGCTTCTTATCAAACCATATACCTAAGTACTTGATACATTCTAGTTTCTCCAGTCTCTCACTGTATAATCTAAGATAATTATCATCCTGCTTTTTCCCTTTCCTGAAGAAAACTGACTTTGTTTTTTCGACTGAAAATCTAAAACCCCACTGCATTCCCCATATTTCGACTTCTTTAATTGCTTCTTGTACTTTCCTTACTGTGTATTTCAAATTCCTTCCTCTCTTCCACATAACTCCATCATCTGCAAATAATGCAGTTCCAATAGAACTATCAATATTGCTAAATATTTCTTTTATCATGATTGAAAACAGGGTTGGACTGATAATGCTCCCTTGAGGAGTACCATTTTCCACTATATATTTTCTGCTATAATCTCTCCCTATTCTTACTGATATCCATCTTTCTGTTAAAAAGTTCTTAATCCATCTGCTCATTTTCCCTCTAATTCCCATTTGAAATAGTTTGATCAGCAGCCCTTCCCTCCACATCATATCATAAGCCTTCTCAACATCAAAAAACACGGCTACAACACTCTCCTTATTGATTTGGGCTTTCCTAATCTCATTTTCAAGGCAAAGTGCTGGGTCAAATGCACCTCTACCTCTCCTAAATCCACTTTGGTAGTTTTTCAGCAGATGCTTTGTCTCTAGTAGCTTAATCTATCATTTATCATCTTCTCCATGGTTTTCCCTATATGCGACGTCAAGGCGATTGGTCTATAACTTCCTTTTAAACTTGGGTCCTTACCAGGTTTACAAATAGGAACAATAATTGCCTCTTTCCACTGTTTAGGCAATCTTCCCTCATTCCAGATCTTATTGAATAGATGTAACAGTATTCTTTTGCTTGTCTCACTCAGATTGTTTAGCATACTATAACTTATTTGATCTCTCCCAGGTGTAGTTCCACCCATTTTGTTTAGTACCTTGTTCAACTCTCAAACATCATTTTGAATTCCATATTAATTGCACTAACATCTTCCTGATTATCCTCTAGTGCAACTGAATATTCTTCTCTTATTTTCTCTCTGTGCCTCTTTTCTTCTTTATTCAGGTTTTCATTACTATGAACTTTAGCAAACGTCCTTCCTAATAACTCTACTTTGTCCTTATCTTGAACCACAACATTTTCTCCATCTTTCAAAACTGGATATCCATATCCCTTCCTACTGCCCGACATCCTCCTTATCATTCCCCATACTTTATCTAATGGCGTAGTTCGACCTATTGTTTCACAGTATCTCTTCCAGTAATCTCTCTTAGTTCTCTTTACAATCTTTCTGACTTCTGCTTGTTTCCTCTTATATTCAATTAAATTATTATATGTATGTGTTTTCTTCAGGATTTTAAATGCTTTATTCCTATTTTTTATTGCCATAGTACATTCTTGTGTCCACCAGGGTACCAACTTTTTCCTTTTCATACCACTTTTTTTAGGTATTGTTACTTGTGCTACTTCTAGAATGATGCTACTTATTTCTGCATTGAGCTCATCAATATCCTGATTTATGTCAACTTCCTTTAACTTTCTTTCAGTAATCACCTTAAACATATCCCACTTTGCCTCTTCAAATTTCCACCTTCCTTCTATTTCCATTTCCTTTGTATCCCTTACAATTCCTATATTTATGAGTATTGGATAATGATCGCTACCTATTGTGCTTTCCCTACTTATTTCCCAACTGGTTATTCCCGCTAAAGACTGTGATACTAGTGTGAGATCTATTGCTGACTCTGTACCCCTAACCAAGTTCACCCTTGTGCCAGAACCATCATTTAAACACACCAATTCTTTTTCATCTATTACTTCCTCTAGCGTATCCCCATTGGCGTCCTGTTGCTCACCCCACATTGTGCTATGAGCATTAAAATCTCCACACCAGATTATATTGCCTCTCCATTCTTCCAATATTGACTGTAATTTAACTTTCTCCAGCTTTTTACATGGATTATAATAATTAATTATCTTCAACTTCTCTTTTTTAATCCATATTTCTATAACTATTACCTCTAATTCTTGTGATGTCCTTAACTGCCTATAGTGAACACCTTCTTTAACAAATACTGCACACCCTCCTCCTGGTCTATTTCCTCTGTCTCTGCGTATGTCAATGTACCCTTGAATGATGAAATCCAGATTTGGTTTGAGCCATGTTTCCTGTATGCATATGACCTCTGGTTTCCTTTTTAATTCCTTAATATATCTCTTAAACTCTTGCCCATTTGCTATCAAACTTCTAGCATTCCATTGTACTATTAACATTATGGAGTACCTAGGGACATGATCTCTGATGTTCCTTCTCCTCCATTAAGTTTTGCTTGTATCATTTCCCATGAGATGTCTTTTATATCCAAGTGTCTTTCTGCTCCTCTTGCAATAACTTTTATCCTTTCTGTCTTGGATTTTATTTGTTCTGTGCAGTTGATGACATATGCTACGAATATCATTAACTTTTCCATCATTTCTTCCATATTAATGTTCTGTGTCTTTTTTGACTCTGTGTTCACTTCTGGCCCTTCTAGGATGACTCTTTCCTCACTCCTATTACTTTTACATATCTTTACTGCCTCTGCATAGGTTACTTTATGATTTGTTTTTACCTGTTGAATAACCTTTTCCTGTTTCCTGGCTGGACAACCTCCATAAGCTGCTGTGTGCCCTCCTCCACAGTTACAACACTTTATTTTAACATTATCACCACATTCTCCATATGCATGATCCCCTCCACATCTTCCACATCGTTGTCTCCCTTTGCAAACATTAGCAATATGTCCATATCTCTGACACTTGAAGCATCTGATCAGAGGTGGAACATATTCTCTTACACTGAAGCACAGGCATCCCACCATCACTTTCTCAGGAAGCACATCATCCCTGAAATGAATTAGGACTGACCCACTGTCCACCCTTTCCCCATTTCTAAAGGCCTTCAGCCTTATGATTTCTGTAATTGCTCCTCCTTTCATTTCTCTTTTGAGTTTTTCCAGATTTTCTTCAATGGGGATTCCTGTTATCACTCCCCTTGCTCCTCTCCTCTCACCAACCACTCTTTTCTCCTTTATTTCTTGTCCACACACGACTTTCAGATTCATCACCTTATCTTTCTGTTCAGTCTTTGAACACACCACCAACAATGTACCATCTCGGTTTACCTTCGCCATCTTTATATCTCCAAGCACTTTGTTCAGTTCGTTAGTTAGACAAATTGTACCGAGAAATTTTATATCACTTCCATCCTTAAGCTTCACAATTATTTTAGTTTCCTCCATTCCTTTAATCATCTTAACAAAACGAGGCTCCTGACCATGGTCACCATCCGCCTCTTCCAATGATCGCTTTTCTCCACTGGTATCCTGGCTACCTCTTTTGCCTTTGCTTTTCCTCCCTCCTCCTCCCTTCCTACTACCTTCCAAAGTGACAAACTCCTGTTCCACTTCCTCCACCACCATCCTCCTACATTGGATACAATACTGGTCCAGTCACAATTCAGATTATGCCAAAACCGCCTTCCCGTTTTGAAGAGTTTTACTCGTCGAAAAATCCGCCAACGTTGCCACTTCCCAGGTCCACTCCTCGTCAAAGTGTCCAGCGATGACCCGGAAATGTCTGCCTCCGCTCCCAGTTCCTTCTTAAGGTTGAAGACGTCAGTATGTGTGTCTTTAACTTTGTGTGTGTGTAACTGAAACAAGCACAGAATAAATTTAATGGTCACGTTGACATATTTGTGCCTTTGCAGGGAAACTGATTTCTCAATCTTTGCTTTGATCATTTATTGACGTACTGATCACATACTTCATTTTCTCATGCACATGTGTAAAAGAGTCCCATGTAAATGTGTCAGGACTGTTTCTTAGCCTGTGTAATAATTATTGTATTTCTTTAGTACTATTGTTGACACTTTTTAAAACCTCTCTGTTTATTACTGTTTAACTGCTGACTACATTTCCCCACTGTGGCTCAAAGAAACATTCATCTTATCTATCTGATGTTGATCAAAGCCAGTTTAAATCACAGATATATGAAGCTGCTGATGTGTCAGTCTGTCGAAGCTGTTGAAGGTTTTAACACATAACAAACACACAGAGACACACACTACATACGTATACATTGATAATTTAACATGTATCCTCACACATATTTACACACACACACACAAACACATCCATCCTGTATATTATATCCACACAGCGACACTGATGAACTGGGGCAGAAGAAACAAAACGTCAACCTGAGGCCTCGTGTTCAGACTGCAGGAATGTGAAGAGCTGTTTCATAAATGATGCTCAGAATATTGTGAAAAGCCCTGAATGAGTCTAACAAACTGAACCAGGATCTTCTCTATAAAGATGAGTGGATGAGGTTTCATAAACTCAGATCCCATCAACTCAAAGAGCAGGAAACAGACATTTTAACAACGAACCAGTGTTCAGAGAAACATGAAGCACTCAGAAGAGAACAGACAAGAACACTGGTTTAACAAAGTCAAAACAAGTTCTGGTAGCATGTTGCTCCCCTGCTGTGGTCACATCGTTTTTCTGTATGAGCAATGACAACTGTCTTTGTATAATTAGTGCTGAAAATCAGTGTTTAAGATACAACATGCAATACGTTCATCAATTAATCAACGTAATCAAGAAACCACCTTAAAGTATAAAAACAAGTGACCAAAGCAGAGACGTAAAAACATGTCTGACTGTGAAGCTTCATGCTTATGAACTGTATTTTAACTGCAGTTCCTTTGAACATTCACCTGTTGACTGGAACTTTGCAGGTGTTTCAGAGGTCAGATACGAGCTGTCGTTCACAGAGCAGCAGCTCTGGTCACTTTCACTGACTCATTCAAACCGTCTTCATCAACGGGGCTCACTAAAGTAAGTCTGGTTTAACTGCTGTGTCTTCCTGTCTATCTACCATGTAGTACTGCTGTCTCTGAATGTGTTGGTACAGTGTTGTGTATTTGGTGACCCTCCTCATCCTCGGCAGGATGAAGCTGTGAGTGAAGGTCTCTCTGCTCAGAGAGCTCCGGCCCTCTGCTGCCAGGACACTGTTAATGAACTGAAGACAGAAACTGAAGCAGTTATGGTCCTCCTCATGGAACCTGGAGAGACAGACAGGTAGACAAGACAGAGAGAGAGAGACAGACAGCACGTCAGTGTGAGGTGGGGGGGCGTAACTGTGTCAGGTGCAGGGCGTAGCTCTGTCAGGTGTGGGGCGTAGCTGTGTCAGGTGGGGGCGTAGCTCTGTCAGGTGTGGGGCAGAGCTGTGTCGGGTGGGGGGGTGTAGCTGTGTCAGGTGGGGGGGTGTAGCTGTGTCAGGTGGGGGGCGTAGCTCTGTCAGGTGTGGGGCATAGCTGTGTCAGGTGGGGGGTGTAGCTGTGTCAGGTGGGGGGCGTACCTGTGCCAGGCTGGGTCCCACATGGGTCCGTCAGAGAAACGGTCCAGGTACTGGTCCCACTGAGCCAGCAGGTGGAACATGTCGGGTCGGACCAGAGGAACACCCACGCAGCACTCCCACCCACTCTGGTCTCTATGAACTCCACCACGAGTGTAGTTATACACCACCCCTACACACACACACACGTCAAAAGATCTGGATGGTGTTTTCACTGTCCTTGTCTTGTAGGTGATTCTAATCAAACAGACCTCAGAAGTGTTTTACCTGAATTCCCCCAGCACAAACAAGATCCTGAACCGTGTTCACACAAACATTCCTGGCAGCTGTTCATGCTGTGCACCCACTGCAACCCTGAATTCTCATGTGAAAAGCACGGACAACGCCACCATCGTGGGCAGGATTTCAAACAGCGCTGAAGAAGGCAAAGGTCCTGCGCCAAGTCCCTGTGAACTCGTGGGAGCAACAGAAAGCATCCTGGCCGGAAACATCACACAGTGGTTTGACGGGAGGACTCTGCAGTGGCTGGTTCAAACTGCATCACTGGCACCGAGCATCAGTGATGTCAGCAGGCGTCCCTCAGGGTCCAGAGCCTGTTCAGCTGCTGCCGTCTGACGGGAGGCACCAGAACCTCCAGCTGGAGCTCCAGACTGCAGAGCAGCTTCTGTACTCAACGCAGCCTCCAGACTCCAACACAAACAGTTTGTAATGTGCAGCACAACAGGACGACAACTTGCATTTTATCGTCAAACCTGTGTGACATGATAAACATGAACCTTGACCTACTGACCCAGTTCCAGTGCTCCTGGACCTCCTTTACAAAACACTCGGTGGCTTCCTTCAGCGAGCAGCTAACTCCTGTCAGTCACAATCCGTCTGTGCTATTGACAGATGTAGAGTCACATGACTATATCCATATTGCATTGTGGGATTGTCAGCAGACAGCAGTGTACTTGCTGGACTCTGCTGGAACGTTTGAGGCTGAAAAAGAACAGAGCTACAAAGCTGTTTCCTGAAGAACGGTTCTACGTCATGTTCCTCATGTTCAGTGTAAAAAGTTACATGTACAAGAAGCCTAAAAAAAACTGAAGGCTAGAAATCAACCCTGGCTGTCAACTACCATTGCTCTGCTGATGATACACAGCTCTTCCTGTTGTTCCCCCGGACGACCACACAGTCTCTGCCCGGATCTCATCATGCCTCACAAACGTCACCTTCAACTCAGCCTCTCCAAGACTGAGCTCCCTGTCCTCCCAGTCAGTCCCTCTACACAACAAGACATCAACATCCACTTATAAAGTCCACCAGAGACCTGGGCTTCATGACTGAGGACCAACCCTCAGGGCTCAGGTGGCCTCTGTTGCTCGATGGTGTGGATTCTCTCTGTGCAACATCAGGAGGATCAGACCCTTCCTGTCAGCTCCTGGTCCAGGCTCCTGACTGGCAGGCCCCCCTCCATGCACGCTCAGACCTCTGCAGATGACCCAGAATGCAGCAGCTTGTCTGGTCTCCAACCGGCCGACAGCAGCACCAGTCCCTGTTCAGACGGCTCCACTGGCTCCAGCTGCTGCTGCATCACCTGTCTACAGAGCTACAACTGAAACAGCTCCCTCCGACCTGAACTCCTCATTCAGGTCTGCACTCCCTCCCGCTCACTGCGCTCAGCCAATCAAAGGCCTGATACAGCCGCCTCAAAGGGCCCGAGGTGGAGAACCAGACTCTTCCTCTGTGGTTCCCCGGTGGAGGAACAAGTCAGCGAACTCTGTTCATCTGCAGAGTCGCTCTCAGGCTTTAAGAAGAGACTAAAGACTCTGAACACCCTCAGATTGAACCAGACCATCAGAGTCTGTGATCTGCTGAGGGGGGGACACTGGAACTGGACAGGCAGACCTCTGACCTCTGACCTTCCTACCTGTGGTGCTGGAGATGCCCGTGTGCAGATCTGCCATCCCATCAAAGTCTCTGAGGAATAAAGAGCAGGACACACAGGGGTTAGATCAGTGTCAACTGGTTTATACTGGTCTCAGCTGTTCAGACTGTGTTGGTTTCTGGTTTCGACCTGAGTTTATGTGTTCCTGTTGTGTGTGTGTACCGAGTGTTTACCTGTTGAGGTTGTCGTGTGCAGGTACAACAAGCAGGCAGCAGGAGCTCTTGTGTCCGTTGGTGAAAGGGGAAGGGATGCTGACTGGCGCCTCCTGCAGTCGGCTCCCCTTCAGCTCCTCCCCACAGCTTGGACACTCCTCCGGCACTGAGAAACAGAAGATCTCCTTCTGACAGTGAGTCAGTCTGATGACACTACGATCCATCTCCTCAAATCTGACGCTCCTCGTTTTAATGCTCCAGTTCCTCCTGTTGTCCTTCAAATCCTCCGTCCACCTCCTCACCTTGTCCTTTCACTCCTCCTTTAGCTCCTCCAGTCCTCCTTTTACTTCAGCTCCTACATTCATTCCTCTCTTTCTCCTCCGATCCTCCAGACTCTCCACAGCTCCTCAGTTTAAATCATCCTCTTACTCTGGAAGCCTCCTCTTACTCCTCCCGTCCTTTCACTCTTCTTTGACTTGTTTCTTCTTCTCTCCTCCTCTCAACACCTGTGAGCTGGGTTACAGCCTATCAGATGACATCACAGCGCAGCTCCAGCCTATCAGGTTCCAGCTGTTGTCAGACAGACGCCCATGTGACCTGACTCACTTGTTCCTGCTTCAGTCCCAACAGGTGACCTTTGGACTGTGTTGGTGGTGTAGTCATGGAGACCAACATTTATCTGCAGAGTCTGAAGGTAAAAAGTTCACAGAAGGAGTAAAAAGACGTAGAGACAAAAATCCCAAAACAAATGAAATGAAATGAAAATGAACACTATAAACACTATACTGAACACTATAAATATAGTATATAAATATAATATATATTTTAAAAAATATCAGCATAGAAATGACTTATAGAAGAAGGGCATTTTAATTCTGTAATTATGAAAGTAAAGCAGCATTTAATTTGTCTCAGCAGCTGAATGAAAACTGTAAGAACAGTGAGAGACTCAATGCAACTTTAAAGGTCCTTTGATCTGATTGGTTCAGCTGACAGACTGAAGTAGGTCAGCACTTTTTCCATCTCACCTGTCAAACTGTGTGTGTGTGTGTGAGAGAGAGAGGGATCTGTCAGCTCAGGTGAACTGCAGACAGTCTGGGACAAACATCACGTGAAAAACATTCTTTGTCACGTTTCACCTTCACATGTGACAAAACATCAAGAAGAATCAGTGATCAACTCACGCTGTCATTAAAAACACGAGTTGATTGTCTGAATGAATGAATGAATGAATGAGTTCACTCAACAATAATACAACCTTAATAAATCTAAAATGTAAAATGTGGGGTATTTTATTTTGTAGCCACACATTAGAATACTGTACAATATCATTTAGAAATACTGGCTGCTTTTTCTATCTTGCATCATTTAGACCCACTACATGAGCTAAAAGGGGTTTGGGTCTTGGCGTAGGTTTAAGCCCCACGTGATGAGACGTTACAACCATTAGACTCTATCAGATCATCATGTGTCTGTAGCCCGGTCGTCCAAAGCTCCATCAGAGAAACAGGAGGAGGATTTTCTCAGGAAGGAAAACATCTAGAGATACGTGGTTTTCACTGGGCAGGAAGGAACAACTGGCATCTGAAAAGTAACTAGTAACTAATTTTAATTCCTTTTACAGGCCCATTAAGGGGGCGGTTTCCAGACAGGCTGGTCCCCCGGAGGCGCCAACATGCTCAGGTAAGTACAAGCACCCTGGCCGAGAATCGAACCCCCGTCGCGGCAGCGAACGCACCGGATCCTAAACAGCAACAGGGGTGAAGCTGTCAGACAAATGTAGTGGAGTAAAAAGTACAATATTTACCTCTGAGATGTGGTGAAGTTGTATTCAAAGTAGTAGTCAAATGGAAATACTCAAGTAAAGTACCAGTACCGCAGTACTCGAGTAAAAAGAGGCAAACCTCGCAGGAACCTTCGTGCTGCCGCTGGTTCCTGCCGGAAGCGTTTGAAAGAGACACCGACGTGTTGACGTTGATGAACTTTGAAGCTGCTGTTGTGGCTGAAGCTCCGCGAGGAAGATGAGCACGAAACAGGTGACCTGCAGGTGAGTCTATCTTTTAGTCCGTCACCTGTCTGTCTGTCTGTCTGTCTGTCTGTCTGCCTGCCTGCCTGCCTGTCGCCCTGTCGCCCTGTTTGCGACTGAGATCACGCGTTAGCCAGGTGCTAATGTTTTTAGCTGTTAGCTTGTGTTCACCTCAGATCGTTTGAAGTTCAAACTCACCTGAACTCACCTGAAGCGTCTCGTCTCCTTCATGAACAGCTTTTAACGGGGGTGGACAAAATAACAGAGACAGGGTGACTCAGGTCTGTTTGAAGGTTCAGACTCGAAGGTTTCACGGTGCTGGAGACGGTTTGGATCACGTGTCCACTTTAGGGCCCGCTAATGATCCGGACTAAATCCGAACCGACACACAGACCTTCAAAGAAAATAAACCTCTACTGCGTTACCGGAAGTGCGGGGTTCTTAAACTACGTGTCCCAGAATGCATCCTGATGGCTCTTATCCGCGCACTGATGTCGTCTCGCCGCTAGATGTCAGCAAAGATGCTCTTTAACAAAATATTAAGTGTTGAAGTGAAGCAGTGAAGTGAAGCCATGTGGATGAATAAATTCATGTTGAGATTAAAACAACACCAGATAGAGAAGTGATGTAATGTTTCCGCGTCACTGGGCTTCATGTTGTTTTAAACCTGCTGCTGACGCACAAACAGAAAGTTTTTCTCCTGATTAGTCTGAAAAATGACATTTTCTGTTCTTCGTTGGCGTCTCCCATTGAAGTGAATGGACTCAGGTGAAACCCACCTGATAGATACAGGAAGTGACTCGAGGGGCACCGTCTCTGATTATGTTTGGTAGCCTCTCACACTGGCATTCACACATACACTGCCATTCAAAGGTTTGGAATCAGACCTCTGCAGATTTTCCATCAAAATGCTTTTATTCATTATCAGAAAATGAAGCTGCTCTGGTTTCAGCTCCTCCAAAGTCACTATTTGCTGTTTTCTCTGTTTTCTGTTGTAAACTGAATCTCTTTTTGGATTTTGGACTTGATCAGACACAACATTTTCACTGTCATTTAACTGACCGAGGTGTTTATCAGTTCATCTATTAAATCCTCTGCAGATGAATCGATCATGAAAATAATCATTGGACAGACAGACAGAGTACTTTATTAATCCCTTTGGAAGGTTCCCTCCGGGAAATTGACAATTGAAATTGGTTGCAGCTTTCTGATGTTGATCTCTCATTTTATTTAATATAAGTAAAATTTAATATGCTTAAATTGAGACTCAATACAATTTTACTATAAGAAATAAAAGATAACCAGACTGAGAGTCTGCAGCCATGTTGCCCGCTCACTGAGACTGTGCATCGTCCAAGAGGTCATGAGACAGTTCAGACGGCCCTCGAGACAGTTCGGATGATCCTAGAGACAGTTCACATGGTCCTCGAGACAGTTCAGATGGTCCTTGATGAGGCTCCAGGGTCCTTGTGTGACTTGTCTGAAGTATCATTACTGTTGCTGTGGTAGCTGCAGATTAATAAATGTTGAGCTCTGATTTCGAATGCGTACGTCTCTTCCTGTGCAGCGAGTGTGACAGGTATGCTGCGTTTCAGGTACTTCCTCCATGGTGTGTGCAGGGAGGGCAGTCGCTGCCTCTTCTCTCATGACCCAACCAGCAGTAAACCCTCCACCATCTGCAAGTTCTACCAGAGAGGAGTGTGTGCATATGGAGAACGCTGCAGGTAATGCTCACCTGACTGACAGGTAACACCAGAATCATCCTGTGTTTACTGTAACCAGGCTGTAAGCTCGGGGTTACATCACTTCCTGTGTGTATTCACGTGTGTGTGACCTGTGTGCAGGTATGACCACATCAAATCTTCATTCAGAGGAGGAGGGGGTGGAGCTTCAGAGGATCAGGCCAGTGTAAGAGGAGGCGGGGCTTCAGTCAGAGGTGGAGTAAAGAAGACGCTGGTCCTCAGAGAAAGAGGTGACTGACACACTCAGCCATGTCAGACGTGTTGCAAGTGTCCAGCCAGGTGAATGTGGCCGGTCTCAGCAGGAAACAGATGATGTGTTTTTGAATTGACACGTGCAGCCGCCATTATGGGCCAGTCAGCAGTCAAGAGTGGATTGCTGGGAGTAATGTTCAGTGTGTGAGTGTTTGATGGATGAAGTGTGACTCTGACCTCATTGGTCTAGAGCTGAATTATTTTATTGATATTTGCATGTACACCTGAACAAACACTATTGTATTACTATATTCTTAGTATTGTATTATTTATTATATTACAGTATTGCATTTCTCAGTGTTTAAAGTGAATTAATGATGATGAAAATAATCAAATAATAAGAATAAATAGAGTTGAGATTTCTCTCCCTGTCTGTCTGTCAGTGCTGACTACAGACAGCATGTTTGGCGGTCCAGCAGACAGTTTGGGGTCAGAGGTCACAGCGGCGGCGGCGGCGGCTGCTCCTCACTCATATGTGGAGGCCATCAGGACGGGTCTGGACGCTTCAGCACAGGAGCCAGGTATTCTGATTGGCTGGGAGTTGTGTGTGATGTATTTAGTAGATGATGAGGATGATGTTGATGAATTAACTGGATTTTTAATGACAGCTGATGGTCAACATCAGATTTATGTGTTTTTTTTCTGTGCTTTCTGCAGCCCCTCCCCCACTGGGCGGGGCTTATCAGGACCTCCCCCAGCTGTGTCCCTATGCTGCTGCTGGACACTGTTACTATGACGACAACTGTACGTATCTACACGGCGACCTGTGTGAGGTGTGTGGGCTGCAGGTGCTCCACCCCCACGACCCTGAGCAGAGGAGAGCGCACGAGAAGGTGTGCACCTTAGGTGGTTATGATAAGTGTGACCTCACGGCGAAGTTGCTGCTTTGATTTAAAACATGGAACACTGTTCTTATTGTTCTATTCATTTCTGTGTGCTTTAAAACATTTGTGGTCAGATATTCACTTTCAGACAGAAATGAATGGAAACAAAGAGCTGCCAGGAATAACGTGAAAAGGATCGGCTGTATTTAGACTGAAGCCTCCGACTGAGGCCAACAGTGATGGCACCACTAACCTCTGCCCGTCTGTCTGCAGATGTGTCTGCTGGCCTTCGAGGCCGACATGGAGAAGGCATTCGCCGCCCAGCTGAGCCAGGACAAGGTGTGTTCCATCTGTATGGAGGTGGTGGTGCAGAAGGCGAGTCTGTCCGACCGCAGGTTTGGGATTCTGTCCTCCTGCTGTCACACCTTCTGTCTGGCCTGCATCCGACAGTGGCGTTGCACCAGAAACTTCAGCAACAAGATCATCAAGTAAGAGTCCGTTCATATCGTGCCAGAGCCCAGGACAGCACCCGTGAGGTCCGGACGGCGGGACGGGGTCTGTGAGGTCTTTGTCTCTCTCTGTCCCTCAGGTCGTGTCCAGAGTGTCGAGTCATCTCAGAGTTCGTCATCCCTTCGATCTACTGGGTGGAGGACCAGGACGACAAGGACCACCTCATCGAGCTCTACAAGTCTGGAGTCAGGTGAACTACCTGTGTGCCAGTGAGCAGCTGCGCCTCCAATCGAACCTTTGAGGGCAGCTTCAACAGGAAATTCATTCCACAGTCTCATTGCCTCACATTGACTGAATTAAACATTTTACAACAGAATTCTGTCAAGCAATAAATGTCAACAACAGTTAGCTGAACTCTTTGACTTTGGCTCGAACTCAAACGCCTCCGGTCCAGAGTGACCTCAGATCTCATACAGCGTTTCACAAACTACAGCTCGTTTGGTTGTTGTTTTCTGTCTCTGCAGTAAGAAGGCCTGTAAGTACTTCGACCAGGGTCGGGGTTCCTGTCCATTTGGAGCCAAGTGTTTGTATCGTCACACCTTTCCAGACGGAACCCGAGCAGAACCCGACCGGCCACGAAAACAGCTGAGCTCTGAGGGGAACGTGCGGGTCAGGAGCCACAGCGGCCATTTTAATTCAGATTTGTAGTTCATCTGCTGGTGCCCATGGTTTGTAGCTTCTAAACAGAGTTTTGTTTGTCTGTTTTTATCAGTTCATGAACAGCGTCCGTCTGTGGGATTTCATTGAGGAGCGTGAGCAGCAGTCAGCCCCGCCCCTGCCGTCTCTTGATGATGACATCACAGAGCTGAGGGAGCTCTTCATGCAGCTGTCAGGGCCAAGCCACGATGGGCCGGAGACCAGCGCAGACCAGTAGAGACCAGACCTGACCGTCCAGGGGATTCTGGACATGACGGCCATATTGGTGGACAAATCATTCGAATGTTAAATCATGTGATCCCTGCAGCTCTCTGATGTGTTTCAGTCTGGAAATCTAAATCCACTCATGTCTGCAAGTTGTGTTATTGATGTATTATTGCTATTTTATTTACTGTGTAAATAAGTAAATACAGAGTTGGTGTGAAGTCATTCAGTGGTGTTTTGGAATTCATTTATTTTTCTTTCTTCTTCTGTTTTTTCCAAACCTCAAACCTGCCTCAACTCCAGAATACATGTTTGTGTACAGAGGCGACACAGGAATAAAACAGACAATGGAAAGTGATCAGTCTGTTGTTGGGCTGCTCTCAGGAGCAGTGGACTGGGGCAAAAGATCAGCCCTGGCATTTTTGGCCCAGACCGGCCCACAACGCTGTCGCTTTGACTGAATCAGGCACTGATCTTTGAATGCAAGAACAAAAACTGACCAGTTGCATTTTCAGAACAAAAATTCAGAGACATCTTTAGAGACCTTTACAAACCTGTTGATGATTTGGAAAAAAATTGCAATCCAGTAAAGCAAATACACCCTGCATATATGTGCCCTGCTTTTGGTGATGACTTTGCAAAGCAAAAGCTAAAGGTGGGGGGGCGGAGCATGGTCTGCGTGGTCTGTCCTCCGCTATTGGATGCTGCTGCTGCTGCTGCAGGACCAAATAACACAGCTCTTTTGGTGCATGTGGAGGCCTCTGCTTCCATCTTTGTCCTTCGTTGCTTTTCAGAGCCACTGGGCATTTTTTTCAGTGGTTGTTTTTCCGTGATGTCAGATTCCTCACCTAACTGAGACTATGTTAGCCCCGCCCATCCAGCAACTGGGTGATCGAGTTAACCAATGGGATATGCCGATGGGCAGCCACTCAACTGGACAACAAGTTGCACAACTGAAAATTATAATTTATGTGAGGAAAAAAATTCTCCTGCTGTTGAACAGCTGGTTCAGGGTGGAGGTCTGCAGTCTCATTCAGACACATTAACTGTCTCATTAGGCTTTAGAGTTTGAGACAGTCTTTAGAGCTCGAAAGGTGTCGAGTGTAAGAATGGTATCCAATCAGCCTAAACCTAAGCCTAAGCCTGTGAATTTCCCCACTGTGGGACGAATAAAGGCTTATCTTATCTTAAACACAATCTAGATCCACTGAGGTCATGACCTCAATGTGCAGATGACAAGGCCATATTTCTGCTGGCAGACCAGTAAACAATGCTTGGTTTTTGGTCATTTCAGTAATAGACACTGTTCTGTGGCAGTATGCATCACATAAAGCTCACCTCAGTGCCACAGGAGGAGCTGATAATGTGGAACTTTATATATCATATATATCACATATTCCAAAATTTAGAGACTAAATATGCAATTCATTACATGACGAACCAAATGGCCCTTTGCCCAGTGAGTGACCCCACTCCCGGTTCCCAGCCTCAAGACCCTGCTGGGAGCTTCACACTGAGGCTAACACAATGTTAGCGAGGCTAAGACAGTAGCTCAGGAGTCGTCTGGACCTCGAACTCCTGAGACTGATGAGCTACTTTCAGCTACAATAACTCTCGTCTCAGAACCTGACGACTGCTGAAGACTCGGCACAAACTGAGCTGTTTCCTGAACAGATTCAGACTTCACTGCTCGTCAGCACCAATTAGATTAATCCAGTCAGAGCATCTTAACTCCTCACAGCTGAGAGCAGAGAGTCAGGCAGCAACAGGTGGCTGCAACACCTCCTCCTGCTCCCCTTCCTGCTCCTCCTGCTGCTCCTGCTCCTCCTGCTGCTCCTGCTCCTCCTGCTCCTCACGGTCAAACACTGACTGTTTCTCTTCCTCTGGGTTTGCTCTGGCCTCATGAAGCTGCCTCAGAGGTCGGTGGGCTAACTGACCCCGGGCTGTCAGGCTGCCAGGAGGACGAGGGGGGCGAAGACAGAAAGACAGATGGACTGAGAAGCTGCTGCCACAGACAGAAGGAGCAGAATGGGAGCTGCTTATGGAAAGAAGGTGAGTGGACAAAGTCCTAGTTTCAGTTCACAATCTGTTTCTGACCTGAACCGTTCGTCATCGTTCGTTTCCAGCACCGTTTCATCATTTTGTCCTCAGAGACACAAACACACCAAACAAGCTACACTTAAGGTTTAGTTGACCAGTTGATTCTGATTTTTATCTGTGAAAATAATCAAGAAATAATGAAATAATAGAACTAAAGTTAGTTGCAACCCTACTTTTTTTAAATGATGAAAATATACAAAGCCAGACTGAGAGTCTGAGCTCTGAGCCTGTTCATCACCATGTTCACCATCTTAGCATGTTAGCATGCTAACATCAGCTAATTAGCAGTGAACACAGAGTCCAGCTGAGGCTGATGTGAATGTCTTTAGTTCTGCAGGTTGATTGTAAAGCAATGTGTTGGACAAATTAACATGTTGACCTGATGATGGCGCTAGATGAAAGATCAGAAACAGAACTTTTACAGGGTCTTGATCTCCCGATGGATTTAAACTTTAGTTCTTAGTTCTGTTGCTGTTATCATGTTAACATCCATCAGATCAGCTTCAACATGCTGAAAAGTCAAATTTGACACTGAGCTGATGAAACAGGAGGAAAAATCTCAGAGATCCAGTTTAAAGCAGAAGAAGATTGAAGTGAGGAGCAGCCATCAAATAAATATGCAAAGTGTCTCAAGAGATTGCAGAGGAAGGCATGACCTTAAATGTACTAGCAAATATTGCACCTGATATGGAGAGTACTGCACATGATAATGAGAATAATATTGCACCTTAAATAGAAAAATAGACTCTAATATAGCAATGGAATTTACATTCTAAAAACAGATAACTTGCAGATGTGGATGTGACATAGTAAAGTTTATATGAACATAAGCAAAGCTTATTGATGGCATGTGAGTAGTAGTAGTAGTAGTCTGATGGCCAGAGGTAGAAGAGTCCTCCTGTGGCATTCTGTGGTGCTGCTCGTGGTCTCAGCCTCCAGCTGCAGGTGCTCTGGTAGGACTCCAGTGTGATACTGAGCAGCTTCCTCAGCATCCCCCTCTCTGACACCTCCTCCAAAGACTCCAGTTCCAGTTCAGGACACAGCCAGCCCTCCTGATGAGCTTGTTGAGTCTGTTTCTGCTCGCTGTGGTGTCCGACACGATGCTCTGCCGCCTCACATACCATGGGTGGCCTGTGAGCTGGAGGAGTCAAAGAGCATGACTCTCACTGTACTTTCTGCCCCGTCCACAATTTCATTTAGCATTTAGCATTGCATTTTGAAAAGTGGAGCCAAACCTTCGTCATTACACTCTTGTGCATGCAATGGTGTGTTCAAGTCCGGCATGGAAAATCCCCTACTCTTCCTCTCCCTCAGTCACAAGGATGCATTTAGGTACAGAAACATGGTACTGTTTGGAGTAACTTTGTGACGTCAGGGTTAACTTCCTGATTAACCTGTACTATGAAAGGACAGCTTGACACGTTGATGATGTTGACACGTTGATGATGTTGACGTGTTGTTGGTGTTGACAACAACATGCCCCCCATACCTTGGACCAACCAGAGTATCTTCTGCTGTGTTTGCATAATGTGGCTCATTAACAAGGAGAAGAGCATGTGACAGCAAATGTTAATCTTCAGTCTGACAGATCCTGGATCAGCCTGATCAGGGGCCTGTTGCACAAAACTAGGATAAGGGATTAAGCCGGGATATCTTGGTTATCCTGGCTCAACTTATCCATGATCCGGTTGCACAAAAGCAGGATAGGGGAAAGTGGGATATGTTATGGTATAA